>JACSYO010000394.1:132500-262500 GCA_016806645.1 Ophiodon elongatus | reverse complement strand
AGCTGCATTCTCTCTCCTGACCACCAGGGGGCGACTCCTCTGGTTGTATAGAAGTCTATAGAAAATGACTCTACTTCTCTCTTGATTTATTCCCTCAGTAAACATTGTAAACATGAGTTTATGTCTCAATCTCTAGTTTCAAGTCTTCTTCAATACAGCATGATGTTCATTTAGTAAATTATGGTCCATTTAGAGTCAAACAGACCATAAAGCAGGGGATGCTTTAGGGCGGGGCTACGAGGTGATTGACAGGTCGACACCAGAAACGTATACGGAGTCTCTACGTCCTCCTCAGTCCAGATATGGTCACTTCCTGTTCACTGGTTGCAAAATAACAAGATGGCGACGGCGAAATTGCCAATCTCGTTATCCAAGAACTCGAACCTTCAAAACGTCTACAAACCAACGAGAGACGTCACCGTGACCACGACCACGTCTCGTATACGGTCCGTGGTCGTGACGGTTGCTTGAAAAGCCGAAAGTGCCATTGAACACCTCGATGTTTTGACCAACAAAACTCCCAACGCCACTTAAAATCAGTCAGAAACACGGTTTCTCCTCATGGTAATGAGCCCCTCCTCCTGGTTCTATAGACGGGAAGCTCAAAGTCAAAAGTAAAACCAGACCAAAGCAATGATCTGACTTTGTGAATTGCACATTATTAAAGAGGATCAAATATACATTTGCCTGATAATAAAGTCATCTCGCCTTCACTGTCTTTTAAAATGATCTCCGTTAAACATTGTAGTCTAAATACAACTATTGTGTTCTGTTCCTGGAAGAGGTGGAAACTACTATAGTTAGTCTTCATTCACTGCAAGGTGATTGTGAATTGTAAATTTCAAACTCTCGAATATTGATTTGCCTGAAAACATGATCACCTTTCCTTGTCTTTTAAAATGACCTGTCTTGATCTTTTTTGAGAGGATGTAACTGCACACGACCAGAAGGAGGGGCTCATTACCATAACGGGAAAAATGCTGTAAAAAACTGTGTTTGGCAGCTTTTAAGCACCGTAAAAAGCGGAAAACGGCATTCAAACATAAATGGGGTGAAAATAGAGGCGTTTAGTGGCACTTTAGGCTTTCCATACAGGCACCTCCGAGGTTTTGTAACCAGGCTCGATAACACTTTTTATACGTCTGAGAATTTTACAAAGAAACCAGTTAGTTTTCAGCTGCTTTAGAAACAGGAAGTGTTAATAATCTACATGAGAGTAAATATTTAGCAGCCAAATCAAATAGTTTACAGGATATTCAACCTTTGTTTCTTTATAACACATTTAATACTTGACTTCTTTCTCTACAGGGTTTGTATGAAGGTAATAAAGTAGTTTATGAATATGAGATATGAGTTTATAGATGATTATAATCCCTCCTCTCTATAGTGGAGGTTGGTTTATGGAGTTTAGTCGTTAGTCGGTGTTCGTGTCTCTGAGTTACACTCGCTGTCTTCCTGATTCCTCTCAGTTCTGCTTGTTAGTTCGCCCCCTGGTGGTTTGGAGAATAACGCAGCGCTGTCTTCTCTCTTAACTCCTCCACAGTGACAGAAACAGCGTATAACATAAAATACACCAGAAATGAACTCACTATAGATATTTCTTTGTGTCTGATGAAGACCTTTGTGTCTGAAGACCTTTGTGTCCAATGAAGACCTTTGTGTCTGATGAAGACCTTTGTGTCTGATGAAGACCTTTGTGTCTGATGAAGACCTTTGTGTCTGAAGACCTTTGTGTCCATGAAGACCTTTGTGTCTGATGAAGACCTTTGTGTCCGATGAAGACCTTTGTGTCTGATGAAGACCTTTGTGTCCGATGAAGACCTTTGTGTCCGATGAAGACCTTTGTGTCCGATGAAGACCTTTGTGTCCGATGAAGACCTTTTGTGTCCGATGAAGACCTTTGTGTCTGATGAAGACCTTTTGTGTCTGATGAAGACCTTTGTGTATGATGAAGACCTTTGTGTCCGATGAAGACCTTTGTGTCCGATGAAGACCTTTGTGTTGATGAAGACCTTTGTGTCCGATGAAGACCTTTGTGTCTGATGAAGACCTTTGTGTCTGATGAAGACCTTTGTGTCGGTCTGATGAAGACCTTTGTGTCTGATGAAGACCTTTGTGTCTGATGAAGACCTTTGTGTCTGATGAAGACCTTTGTGTCTGATGAAGACCTTTGTGTCCGATGAAGACCTTTGTGTCTGATGAAGATCCGATGAAGACCTTTGTGTCTGATGAAGACCTTTGTGTCTGAAGACCTTTGTGTCCAATGAAGACCTTTGTGTCTGATGAAGACCTTGTGTTGAAGACCTTGTGTCTGAAGACCTTTGTGTCTGATGAAGACCTTTGTGATGAAGACCTTTGTGTCTGATGAAGACCTTTGTGTCCGATGAAGACCTTTGTGTCCGATGAAGACCTTTTGTGTCCGATGAAGACCTTTGTGTCTGATGAAGACCTTTTGTGTCTGATGAAGACTTGTGTCTGATGAAGACCTTTGTGTCTGATGAAGACCTTTGTGTCTGATGAAGACCTTTGTGTCCAATGAAGACCTTTGTCAATGAAGACTTTGTGTTATGAAACCTTTGTGTTGATGAAGACTTTGTGTCTGATGAAGACCTTTGTGTCTGATGAAGACCTTTGTGTCCGATGAAGACCTTTGTGTCTGATGAAGACCTTTGTGTCCGATGAAGACCTTTGTGTCCGATGAAGACCTTTGTGTCCGATGAAGACCTTTGTGTCCGATGAAGACCTTTTGGTCTGATGAAGACCTTTGTGTCTGATGAAGACCTTTGTGTCTGATGAAGACCTTGTGTCGATGAAGACCTTTGTGTTGAAGACCTTTGTGTCAGATGAAGACCTTTGTGTCTGATGAAGACCTTTGTGTCCGATGAAGACCTTTGTGTCCGATGAAGACCTTTGTGTATGATGAAGACCTTTGTGTCTGATGAAGACCTTTGTGTCTGATGAAGACCTTTGTGTCTGATGAAGACCTTTGTGTCTGATGAAGACCTTTGTGTCTGATGAAGACCTTTGTGTCCGATGAAGACCTTTGTGTCTGATGAAGACCTTTGTGTCTGATGAAGACCTTTGTGTATGATGAAGACCTTTGTGTCCGATGAAGACCTTTGTGTCTGATGAAGACCTTTGTGTCTGATGAAGACCTTTGTGTATGATGAAGACCTTTGTGTCCGATGAAGACCTTTGTGTCTGATGAAGACCTTTGTGTCTGATGAAGACCTTTGTGTATGATGAAGACCTTTGTGTCCGATGAAGACCTTTGTGTCTGATGAAGACCTTTGTGTCTGATGAAGACCTTTGTGTATGATGAAGACCTTTGTGTCCGATGAAGACCTTTGTGTCTGATGAAGACCTTTGTGTCTGATGAAGACCTTTGTGTATGATGAAGACCTTTGTGTCCGATGAAGACCTTTGTGTCTGATGAAGACCTTTGTGTCTGATGAAGACCTTTGTGTATGATGAAGACCTTTGTGTCCGATGAAGACCTTTGTGTCTGATGAAGACCTTTGTGTATGATGAAGACCTTTGTGTATGATGAAGACCTTTGTGTCCGATGAAGACCTTTGTGTCCGATGAAGACCTTTGTGTCCGATGAAGACCTTTGTGTCCAGACCGACTCTGTAACCGTGTCTCTCCTCCTCCTCTCCAGCGGCATGGCGTCCACGGTGACTTTAGAGGATGCCCTCTCCAACGTGGACCTGCTGGAGGAGCTGCCGCTCCCGGACCAGCAGCCCTGCATCGAGCCGCTGCCCTCCTCCGTCATGTTCCAGGTCAGTCGGGTCGCACTCGAGCCGCTCACGTCTTGTTTACTTCTGATTCATATTGGAAGTTTTATTTTGGATCGTTTCTCTGGTGGGAGACGGGACGGAGACGTTTCATGTGCTGCAGTTCCAGAGAATAAAAGTAAAATGATCAATAAATAAACAGAAACTAGAAGGAAGCTCTGAGTGCACCGACCGCCACGAAGACCGTCTCCATTAGAGATCAATAATGTTTGAATTCTGCCCCATTATTCAAATCCATCAACCATTTTTAACTTTATCAATCAATATTTCCTGGAAAATCCAAGAGATCCTGTATAGATCCGTACATATAAATAAAAACAGGCCTTAAATAAAGTACATTTAACAGGAATGTGCCGTTAGTTTCTTTAAAGCTGCTTTGAATGAATAAATTAAAACATCTATTTCATCAACATAATTTACGGACATCAGTATTATTTCAGAGAGCTTCTCTCTGGGCTACTGGATGTTCTGATGTACAGGAAGTGAACTTATTGATCAACAGAAGGAAACGAGATTTAAGAAATAATTCAGTTTTCTGTGTAACAAAAGATGAAAAATGCCAGTTTTTCTTACAGGATGAGAGTTTATTGCATAAAACCAGCAGCACATGCACAGACTCACTAATGATTTGTAATTAGTGAGCACTTTGAACTACATTCACATGGAAAATGTAGCAATGATGGATTCAGAAATATAAAATGCCTGTCATGTCCCCGTCATGTCCCCGTCATGTCCCCGTCATGTCCCCGTCATGTCCTCGTCATGTCCTCGTCATGTCCCCGTCATGTCCTCGTCATGTCCTCGTCATGTCCCCGTCATGTCCTCGTTATGTCCTCGTTATGTCCTCGTCATGTCCTTGTTATGTCCTCGTCATGTCCCCGTCATGTCCTTGTTATGTCCTCGTCATGTCCTCGTCATGTCCTTGTTATGTCCTTGTCATGTCCTCGTTATGTCCTCGTCATGTCCTTGTTATGTCCTCGTCATGTCCTCGTCATGTCCTCGTCATGTCCTTGTTATGTCCTCGTCATGTCCTCGTTATGTCCTCGTCATGTCCCCGTCATGTCCTCGTTATGTCCTCGTCATGTCCCCGTCATGTCCTCGTTATGTCCTCGTCATGTCCCCGTCATGTCCTTGTTATGTCCTCGTCATGTCCTCGTCATGTCCTCGTCATGTCCTCGTCATGTCCTTGTTATGTGTCCCCGTTATGTCCTCGTCATGTCCTTGTTATGTGTCCCGTTATGTCATGTCCTCGTCATGTCCTCGTTATGTCCTCGTCATGTCCTTGTTATGTGTCCCGTCATGTCCCCGTTATATCCTCGTTATGTCCATGTCATATGTCCTCGTCATGTCCTCGTTAAGTGTCCCGTCATGTCCTCGTCATGTCCTTGTTATGTGTCCCGTCATGTCCCCGTCATGTCCTCGTCATGTCCCTGTCATGAGCCCGTTTCATACCTGTCTAATGCCTGATTCGTGTCCCCGTGGTAACGTGACCCCCCGTCTTCCCACAGCCCAACTTCAACACCAACTTTGAGGACCGGAATGCGTTCGTCACCGGCATCGCCCGCTACATCGAGCAGGCCACGGTCCACTCCAGCATGGTACAGTAGCAGCTCACTCTTCTCCTCGGTGATGGTGATGAATCCGACCTCGGTGATGAATGAGTTCTGCAGAACGGGGTCATGAGCGTGCTGAACCTCTGGAGTCCAGCAGGAATACTGAGGCTTTGTCTCTAATTGGTGCTCGGGCTCCGACTCAAACAGCACTTTGTATGAAGGCAGAAAAGAAGCAGTGGAGCGTGTGCGTGTGTGTGTGTGTGTGTGTGTGTGTGTGCGTGTGTGTGTGTGCGTGTGCGTGTGTGTGTGTGTGTTTGGTTTGGAGGACGTGAGTCTGTTGATCTTCTGACTGTGTTTTCCTTGTTGAACTAGAATGTGATGTTGGAGGAGGGGCAGGAGTACGCCATCATGCTGTACACCTGGAGGAGCTGCTCACGAGCGATACCACAGGTAACACTGACGCCACAGTAACGTACTCCCTGTGTGTCTGGTGGCTTTGTGACACTACAGAAAAAAATATCTAACTTTTTATTTTTCCTCCATAACACGTCTTCTTTCAGACGAGAGGAAAGAAAACATTTATTTTACTACTTTGTCTGTTTAAGTCTGTAGATTTCTCCTAAATTCACCAAAAGTCACCATTACATAATGCCTCATTTGCATATTTAAACACAACATTTCAGAAAACTTGTAACACATAAAATAATCATCTTAATATTAGTAATGAACTGGTGAAGTTTCATGGTGATATCTACTCATTAATGTTTTGACCCTCTTCACCTGTAGAGTCTTCTTCATGTCTGTAATTTAACTAAACATCTCTTTAACCCTCCTGTTACCTTCAAATTTACTAATATATTTTACCCTTGGGGTCAATTTGACCCCAGCAATTTAAACCTCCAGAAAATTATTACAATTCATATTGTTTCCCAAGTTTAAGTGTCAGGTACTTTATGTTTGTTTGTTGACTACCTAAATAGCTTGAATATATCAACAACATTGAAACCTTGTGCGGGAACGGCAGGTGCATCCACCCACTGTATGTGTACAGGACATTGAAAACATATCATGTTAATTTTGTGTTTACCAAGTTGTCCCCATTAAATTAGAGTTAAACATTGAATGGGGTCAAATTGACCCAAATGGTAACAGGATGGTTAACACCAAAATTACTCAAATAGACATTATGGTTGCAGAGATAACGTTACTCTTTTTAGTATTGGCATGCAATTTTCAAACGGAGGCCTCAAAAATAGGTTAGTTTTTTTTTTTTGTTAATTATGTTTATTCTCAAAGGTGTATACAATCATACATTGGACATGTCATTTTTCATTTTCTCCCCCCCACCATCCCCAACATAGAACAAATCACACTGCCTCAATGGTCAAAAAGCACATTGCAGTATTGATAACTCAAGTATACACAAAGTAAATAAATATGGTATAGGAGGGTATTACAGAAAAACAGAAAGTAATGAGTTTCAGAAGTTATTGCTATTATTAGTAAGGAAGGGAAAGAAAAACAACAATTACAACACAAAAAAAACAAAACAGAAAAGAATCTTCAATTTATCAAAGTATTGTATGATTGAACCCCAAGTAGATTTGAATTTCTCAGGATGTCCCCGCAGTGAGAACTTGATTTTCTCCAACTTTAAAAAGAACACCAGGTCCCTCAACCACAGAGGAATTAGGAGGGCACGGTGACTTCCAATCCAATGGGATTCTCCTTCGTGCCAAGAGGGTCGAGAACGCAATTATGTTTTTGTGTTTGTTCGTTAACGTTTGAGCTTCGTTCCCATGAACACCAAAAATGCACATCCAGGCGTCGGGTAAAATATTTAGATTGAGGGACTCTTGATAGGACTTTGAATATCGTGCCCCAGTAATTTGTCAGTTGGAGGCAGGACCAGAACATGTGTGTGAGATCTGCTGGTGACTTATGACATCTATTGTAGTTGTCCTTTACCTCTGAGTATATTGTAGAGAAATGTTTCCACTTTGCCTGGAGACAGTAAGTTGTACTCCTTTTGTAAATTTAATCTTTGTTTCGAAAGATTCGGAGATGGTATTGCTGAGTTTTGTAAATCTAGATCCCTGATTGATTTTATGAGTTGATCTTGTTTCTCTCTACGTAATTTATTTTGTAACGATGAGAAGGCTATAATTTCCCCCCTTATGACAGCTTTAAGAGTCTCCCAAAGAAGAGAGGGGGATACATTGTCTTTTTGGTTATTCATGAGAAACTCATCAATAACTCTATTTATCAAATCACAGAAGTTTTTATCCCCAAGCAGAAGAGAGTTAAACCTCCATACGGGACGGGGTATCTGTAAGAGACTAAATGATAGCTCTAGAATTACTGGAGCATGGTCAGATTCTACTGTTGCAGAGTATTCTATATTAGCCACTGATGGAAGGAGGGTTTTATCAATAAAAAAATAATCTATTCGAGAGTAGGTGGTTATGTGAGTAGAAAGAGAAAGTCTTATCGGTGGGGTTCTGAAACCTCCAAGGATCAATACATCCAACCTGATCCATGAAAGCCGACAGGGTTTTAAAGTAGGGTTTGATCTATCCAGACTGGGATTGATTAAGCGATTCAGATCTCCTCCAAATATTCAGCTCTGGAGGAAATTACTCTTAAGTTAATCAGGTGCAATATTTATATGCATTTAATTTGTACATACTCAAATATAAATCATGAAATGAATTGAAACTCGTAAGGATTACAGAAGGTAGCTGCCAAAGTAAAACTAAATACGCCAATGAGAGTTCTCCAATCTGCTATTAATTAAATTGAATTAAACCAGGAGTTCACACCGGTCTAAACCGCCTGAGTTTAATTCTCAAAATGACATTTTAACCATATGATAAATGACGATGAGCATGTCAAATAAAATATGGAAAATAAATAGTTATATTATTTTATAGAATAAATATAGAAGTATAAAGTAAATTAATCTGAGTGTTTTGAAGAAAAATATTTGTTGACTTAAAAAGTAAGATTTTTTTACAAAAAAGCCATGAACTGGTATATACATTTCATATTTTGATGAAAATATTCAGATAAATTATCAGAGTAGCTGCACTTAAACATATTATTTAAACACACACACACACACACACACACACACACACACACACACACACACACACACACACACACACACACACAATTTTGTGTTTACCAAGTTGTCCCCATTAAATTAGAAAAAGTCATGAAATATGAAGCAAAAAATGATGTCAATCATTTATTTAGAGACATTAAACATTGAATGGGGTCAAATTGACCCAAAAGGTAACAGAAGGGTTAAAGGCCGTTTTCTCTAAATGAGTTTGTTCTCAGACTCTGATCCAGAAATCTCCACTTCAGTAGCTCTTACATCACCAAACTTTACTCTTTACTTCTGGAAGAGATTCTGAAGCTTTCTACAGAGGGGTTTGTTCACACAGCATTCAGAGCCTCATTTATACAACATTTATTAATAAAAACATGGAGTTTTTATGTCTGTTTACAGTATTTTCTGATTTATGGAGTGAAACAAAGAGATATCATAAACTCCCTCAGTAAAAACATTTGACCGGTCCTTCCTAACGTTCCTTTCCTAACGTTCCTTTCCTACTGTTCCTTCACACCGTTCCTTCCTCCCTAACGTTCCTCCCTAACGTTCCTTCCTTTCCTAACGTTCCTTCCTTTCCTAACGTTCCTTCCTCCCTAACGTTCCTTCCTCCCTAACGTTCCTTCCTCCCTAACGTTCCTTCCTCCCTAACGTTCCTCCCTAACGTTCCTTCCTCCCTAACGTTCCTCCCTAACGTTCCTTCCTTTCCTAACGTTCCTCCCTAACGTTCCTCCCTAACGTTCCTCCCTAACGTTCCTTCCTTTCCTAACGTTCCTCCCTACCGTCCTCAGGTGAAATGCAACGAGCAGCCCAACAGGGTGGAGATCTATGAGAAGACGGTGGAGGTCCTGGAGCCAGAAGTCACCAAGCTGATGAACTTCATGTACTTCCAGGTGATTTACCTTCAGCTCAAAAGCTCAAACAGTCTTTTCTGGCCGGGTCACAGAAACCTAACCCCCCCTCACCCCATTCCCCCCTCCTCTGTCCCCCCCCCTCCACCCCACCCCCACCTTCCTCCTCCCCCCTCCAGCGAACGGCGATCGACCGTTTCTGTGGGGAGGTGCGGCGTCTCTGCCACACGGAGCGCAGGAAGGACTTTGTCTCCGAGGCGTACCTGCTGACTCTCGGGAAGTTCATCAACATGTTCGCCGTGCTGGACGAGCTGAAGAACATGAAGTGCAGCGTGAAGAACGACCACTCCGCCTACAAACGGTACGACCTCACCTGCATGCACTCGCACACAGCAGACACTAGAGGGCAGCATCACGCAGCATCACTCAGCGTGTCCTCCTAAACCTCCCGGTCCTCATGATGCACGGAGTCAGCGCTCCAGGTAATTCATGATAGACGTTCTGGAACTGCAGTTCCCATCATGTTGGGGACGTGAACAGGAAGTATGATGCCGTGGATTCAGTGACTTACAACTTTATAAAGCCTGAATTTGTTTATAATTAAAAGTGTGCCGATATGCTGGAACTACTGGAAAACTCTAAAACAAGACGACTCTTACAGGAACCTATGAGGAGCGTCTTTCTGTGAAGCCACTCTCTGACAGGAGAAAGAGTTTAAATGGCTCGAGTCCCGGTCTCCACCCTCAGGCCTCAGGCCTCAGCACTACACCCCCCCCCTCCCCCCCCCGGCTTAAGCTCTGTTTATACTTGCACTTGGCATCCGAGCTCGAGCCTCCGCAGATGGTGCACCAGCTCTGAGAATGTACGGAGGCGTTTATACTCTCTGCTCTCTGAGCTGCGTTATTCTCTGAAACACCAGAAGTAGAACAAGAAGAACTGAGAGGAATCAGGAAGACAGCGAGTGTAACTCAGAGACACGAACACAGACTGAAGGTGTAACACGCAAAACAGGGAGGGATTATATTTATCTGTAATCTCATATCTCATATTCATAAACTACTTTATTACCTTTATACAAACCCTGTAGAGAAAGAAGTCAAGTATTAAATGTGTTATAAAGAAATTAATGTTGAATATCCTGTAAACTATTTGATTTGGCTGCTAAATATTTACTCATTTAAGATTATTAACACTTCCTGTTTCTAAAACACTTAAAAACTAATTGTCCGTCTTTGTAAAATCCTCAGACATTAATTAATGTTTTTGTGTTAACAAAAGCATTTGTTTTATCCCAGGTGAGTTTTAATTGACATAACTCTACATTATTATTATTATTATTATTACTATTACTACATGTGCCTTTTGTTGAGAGTTCCTGGAGAAGTTAAAACTCAGCTGTAAGAAAACATGAACGCTTTCAGTTCTATTTAGAACGTGGAGTCATGGTGCACTGCAGCCTCTTGTGGACAGAGTTGGTATTACAATAACAAACCTGTTTTCACAGATGACAAAAAGTACCTCAAAGATTATCCTTCCAACACCTTTTGTTCACCTGCTCTTAAATCATGAACACAGGAGAGAAAACTATTTAGATCAGACTTAGAAAAGTGATCACCGGATTATTTTTTCTGTCATTGGCCTCTCTGGGCTTCCGTAGAAACTCATTAATCCAAAATTGAAAGATGGACAACAAACGGTTTTCCGATATCGAGCAAAAAAAACTGGACAGGGATTTCTTGGTGAATAATATTGTGTGGATTATCCCTTTTTTTTTTTTTAAAGTATTGTATGGAATATAATAAACATAGGTTTCATTTATCTGTTCTACAATTCTCTGGGATTCAAGCATTGAATTTATTTAGGATTTACGTATGTTCTCGTGTATACAACAAGCCGTTTCACATTTCCTGCCGGTGTGAATGTTTGAATTAAAGCAAAATGTTTGTTGCCTCCTCACAGAGCTGCTCAGTTCCTCAGGAAGATGTCTGAGCCTTCATCCATCCAGGAGTCTCAGAACTTGTCCATGTTCCTGGCAAACCACAACAAAATCACTCAGGTTGGTGAGACGTTCTTCATGCTGTTCACTCAGCATTACGATTGAACAATAGATAATATCTAATACATTCTGTGAGGAATAAAACCACAGAGTGATGTGTGCAGTTTCGTTCATTTTTATTACCAGAATGTACTTCCTGTTAAGGAAAGAGACTTTTGAGGTGACGGGTCTATTAACTCTTTTGCCTCACTTTAAAGAAGTTGCTCTGATGTTGCCATAAGTTATATATTATTAAATATTTTAACCAACATCAGTTCTTCATAACAACCAAATACTCATTAACTTGTAACCCTTGTAATCCTTTAAAGTTTGTTTGTTTATATAATGTCACTGTTGATTTTATGAAGAAAAAAACAACCGTATTTATTTAGAAAACCTTTATTTAACCTTTTAAAAAAAAAAGATTATTTAAAAAGCTATTAAAACCTTATTCTCTGTTTACTTAATTCTAGGGGGAATTTATTTATTATACTATTTTTATTTTGTCACAACAACATTGTTTTTGATGCGTTACATCAAACACTGCAGTGCTCCATAATAAAGTAGTGATGCCCCCTAGTGGACAGCAGGAGAATAACATGTATTATCGCCATAATATAGCATTAATGCCCCTAGTGGACACCAGGAGAATAACATGTATTATCTCCATAATACAGCAGTGATGCCCCTAGTGGACACCAGGAGAATAACATGTATTATCTCTATAATACAGCAGTGATGCCCCTAGTGGACACCAGGAGAATAACATGTATTATCTCCATAATACAGCATTGATGCCCCCTAGTGGACACCAGGAGAATAACATGTGTTATCTTCAGAGGACAAACATGAGAAAATGACTCAATCTGGTGGAAAATAGTAGAAGGAACAGTTTAGAAGCTCTAGACTAAAAGCCTGATATAATAGAATGAATGATTTTGTGCTTTTATGGGATCAAACATTGTGGTTTTAATGACTTTCAATGGGACATTTATGTCCTGCAGGGTCTGAATGTATTTTGGCAATACAGTTTATTATAGACTTAATATAGGAGCTGAGGTTCAACTTTCAAAATAAAAAACCTCTTTGCCAGAATGTATGCCATAGTAAAAATGACAAAAAAAAAAATAAAAAGTCAAAAATATTCCTATTTACAGGGTGAATTGGGTGAGTAATTAATAGATGTGGCCAGTTTTATTGCCCTTCTATCATCAAAATGTTCTTCCTGTTAAGCAAATATACTTTTAAGGTGAAAGTGAACTAAGATCAGGAAAAACCTAGAGAATACAGAAAATGTGAAGAGAGAATTAATTAATAGAATTCTAATTTAATATTCGATCTACTCTGTCCAGTCGTTGCAGCAGCAGCTGGAGGTGATCAATGGATACGAGGAGCTGCTGGCCGACATCGTCAACCTGTGTGTCGAGTACTACGAGAACAAGATGTACCTCACCCCGAACGAGAAGCACATGCTGCTCAAGGTAAGAGCTCCGGCGCTTCTGTTGATTCCACCGTTATTAGCAGTAAACGTCCTGTACGCATAACCGCTGCTCCACTTCCCAGGTGATGGGGTTCGGCTTGTACCTCATGGATGGAAACAGCAGCAACATCTACAAACTGGACGCCAAGAAGAGGATTAACTTGACCAAGATTGACAAGTTTTTCAAGGTATGGAAGACACGCACGGTGTCAAATATAGACTTTTTTTTTTTTTTTTTAAATCGGCCTAAAATCGCTCATCCAATCTACTTCACACTCGGTGGGTGTATTTATCAGGACCCGAGGAAGTGCAGCGTCGAATGGACACGTGGTGGCGCTATAACAATGAACTTTATGTTTTGATTTGTAACTTTTGGATCCATAAATTGCAAAAAAAAAAACTAAGACTAACAGGGCTGACACATATAGACAGGT
Organism: Ophiodon elongatus; assembly: GCA_016806645.1. Taxonomy (NCBI): domain Eukaryota; kingdom Metazoa; phylum Chordata; class Actinopteri; order Perciformes; family Hexagrammidae; genus Ophiodon; species Ophiodon elongatus. The sequence continues at coordinate 249,229 of JACSYO010000394.1, read as the reverse complement.
AACCACCTACCTATCTGACCTCCAGTTAATAAGCTAACCAGTGTTTAAAGCAACAGGAGGAGCGCTAGTAACGTTAGCAGCACCGCTAACGGAGAACCAACAGGAGGAGAGCTAGTAACGTTAGCAGCACCGCTAACGGAGAACCAACAGGAGGAGAGCTAGTAACGTTAGCAGCACCGCTAACGGAGAACCAACAGGAGGAGAGCTAGTAACGTTAGCAGCACCGCTAACGGAGAACCAACAGGAGGAGAGCTAGTAACGTTAGCAGCACCGCTAACGGAGAACCAACAGGAGGAGAGCTAGTAACGTTAGCAGCACCGCTAACGGAGAACCAACAGGAGGAGAGCTATTAACGTTAGCATCACCGCTAACGGAGAACCAACAGGAGGAGAGCTAGTAACGTTAGCAGCACCGCTAATAATTAATTCTGAGCTGTTTAACCTCCTAACACGCTCTCAGCTCATTATTAGACTTCACTAACACTAAGGATGAATAAGGATTTATTTCAATTAATAAATAATAATGTATTATTTCCTAATAATTTTAATTGTCTGTTTCATGCAGATAAATGACAATAAAGTCAGAGAAATTTTCCACATTTGAAACTTTTTTTCATTGCTATCTGTGGCACAAAAAAAAACCCGTTATTGGGACATTTAAGAAGTTATATTTGCTCCTTTTTCTTTCTTTCTTTTGTTCTGCGACTCAAAGCCGTGACACGATGTGAAGCGCGCGGTGTTGATAATAAGATAAAGATCTGTGTGTTTGTCTTGCTGCTCACAGCAACTGCAGGTGGTCCCTCTGTTTGGGGACATGCAGATCGAGCTGTCCCGCTACATCAAGACCAGCGCTCACTTTGAGGAGAACAAGTCCAGGTGAGAGGAACACACCTTTGGGTTGAGCAGGACTATGAAGAGAGAGGAGTCCAGGGTTTGGTGTTGATCAAACACATGTATGGTCATGTGTCTCGTCTTATAAAACCTTTATCAACATTCTACTTTTTTTCAATTTATTCATTGTTTTTACTTTATGTTGTTTTCTCGGCTTGTCGGTCGTCTGTGAAGCATTTTTATCTGAAATAACCTGAAAGACAGGAGCTATTCTAATGAGTTTAAAGTGCATCCTCTTCTTCTTCTTCTTCTTCTTCTTCTTCTTCTTCTTCTTCTTCTTCTTCTCTTTCTTCTTCTCCTCTTCCTCCTGCTTTCTTCTTCTCCTCTTCCTCCTGCTTTCTTCTTCTCCTTCTTCTCTTTCTTCTTATTATTCTTCTCTTTCTTCTCCTTCTCCTCTTCCTCCTGCTTTCTTTTTATCCTTCTTCTCTTTCCTCTTTCTCCTCCTCCTTATTCTTCTCTCTTAATCCCTGTGATTTACCTCCTCTCCTCCTCCTCTTCCTCTCCTCCTCCAGGTGGACCTGCACGTCGATCTCCAGCAGCCCTCAGTACAACATCTGTGAGCAGATGCTTCAGATCCGTGACGATCACATGCGCTTCATCTCGGAGCTCGCTCGCTACAGCAACAGTGAGGTCAGTGTGACGGTCCACGGCTGAAAGGGATGGAGCGAACGCACCAGACTCCATTCACAGAAACAGAGATTTAACCTCTCAGGACTCAGGAGCTGCTGCTCTGCTGCTGAATACATCTGGTAGTGTTGTTGTTGTTGTTGTTGGGAGACTTTTGTGTTTTAAAGGTTAATTCAGATTCACTAAAGTCTCCCAACAACACAAACACACTACCAGATGTATTCAGCAGCAGAGCAGCAGCTCCTGAGTCCTGAGAGGTTAAATCTCTGTTTCTGTGAATGGAGTCTGGTGTGTTTAAGAGAACATAGATAACAGCTTCAGTTCCCCTCAGAAAGGTCTGTCTGACATCAAGGTGAAGAGGTGGAGATATTCTAAATATAGCGTTCACTTAAACTGATAGAGATTCTTTTAGGAGTCTAAAATACGTCCACAGCAGAACATCACTCTGCTCCATCTGCTGTAGTGAAGCTCTGACTCTGAGGTCACGATCATCGTTGAGGTGTTAGATCGTCTTTGAGGCTGAAGAGTGGATCGGTACATTACATGTTCACCTTTCTCTCAGCAATGAGCCCATTTAAAATAAATCCCCAAACAGATTAAGTTCATCCCACCACCTGTTTTGTTTTAACAGACAATCTCCCGAACACGTCGGCTTGAGGAGCTCTCGTTGTGTGACGGGTATTTGATGTCTCAGCGGTGACGTAACGAGCTTTCAGCAGATGTCACATTTCTGACCCGACTTGTGGATCAGGATTGTTGACGTACTGAGGAAAGACGTGTGGAAACTTTAACCGTCACGTCCTCTAGGTCAGAGGTCATCAACCTTTTTTACCCCACGGACCGGTTTCGTGTAAGACGATATTTTCAAGGTGTGAGCGATAAATATGACGCAATAAAATGATATGACCGTCATGAAAACAAATATAAAGTACATAAATAATACAACTCACCATTAAGCTGAATTATCTCCACATGTTCTGCAGAGTGAGAATCTCCTGGAGGATGAACCGTATTTTAAGTAGGACTCCTGGTGTTGTCTTTAATAAAGCTTTCTTCTTCTTGGAAGTCGTAGGCTCTTCTTCTTCTTCTTCTGTCTCCTCATTGGTTCTTTCCTTCTTCTTCTTCTTCTTCTTCTTCTTCTTCTGTCTCCTCATTGGTTCTTTTCCTCTTCTTCTTCTTCTTCTTCTTCTTCTTCTTCTTCTTCTTCCTCTTCTTCTTCTGTCTCCTCATTGGTTATTTTTCCCTTCTTTTTCTTCTTTTTCTTTTTCTTTTTCTTCTTCTTCTTCTTCTTCTTCTTCTTCTTCTTCTTCTTCTTCTGTCTCCTCATTGGTTCTTTTCCTCTTTCTCGAGAAGTTCTCCAAAGACCTTTTGTTTTTACTCATGTTTACTCGCTTGTGGGCTTAATGTTTGGGGTAACGTGTCATGTGACCGAGCCTTTTGACACGTGTCAAGAGGCTCAGACGGATTTATCCGGTAATTTTTCAAAATAAAACATCTTTCAGACCGTGATAATACATCAAATATTTATTGACGTGTTTCTCTCCGTGGCTGCAGGTGGTGACCGGGTCGGGCCGTCAGGAGGCCCAGAAGACGGACTCTGAGTACAGGAAGCTGTTTGACTTGGCCCTGCAGGGCATCCAGCTGCTGTCCCAGTGGAGCGCTCACGTCATGGAAGTGGTGAGGAGGGAAAAACACATGGAATTAATCTTTTCTGTCCAGACTGACTTTTGATTTTATGTGTAAGTTCTCCAGCACGGTAGAGATCATCGCGTTAAATCAGGAGTCGGGAGACTACGCACAAAACTTTGTTCTTCATGCACCAGTTTAGATATTTAGTTCTATTTTTCCTCCATAACTCGTCTTATTTTAGACTCGAGAAAAGAAAACATTTATTTTACTACTTTGTCTGTTTACGTCTGTAGATTTCTCCTAAATTCACCAAAAGTTACCATTACATAATGCCTCATTTACATATTTAAACATAACATTTCAGAAAACTTGTAATACAATAAATAATCCTCTTAATGTGAGTAATGAACTGGTGAAGTTTCATGGTGATATCTACTCATTAATGTTTTGACCCTCTTCACCTGTAGAGTCTTCTTCATGTCTGTAATTTAACTAAACATCTCTTTAAAGGCCGTTTTCTCTAAATGAGTTTGTTCTCAGACTCTGATCCAGAAATCTCCACTTCAGTAGCTCTTACATCCACCAAACTTTACTCTTTACTTCTGAAAGAGATTCTGAAGCTTTCTACAGAGGGGTTTGTTCACACAGCATTCAGAGCCTCATTTATGCAACATTTACTTATAAAAACATGGAGGAAATTGGATTTCTGTTGACAGTATTTTCTGATTTATGAAGTGATATAAAGAGATATCATAAACTCCCTCTGTAAAATCATTTGACTCTAATATGTCAACAACATGAAACAATAATTTAGAACTTGGATTTATCCAACGCTCACATTTATGTTCTGGAAATGTATGAAAATTAGTACACAAGATAATAATTTGCATATTCAAACACAACACTTCATTAAACTTGAAACACAAAAATGAATAGTCTTAAGTTTCATGCTGATATCTACAAGTTAAGACGTGGCTTCTCCTCTTTTCTGATCCAGTACTCCTGGAAACTGGTCCATCCGACTGACAAATACTCCAACAAGGAGTGTCCCGACAACGCCGAGGAGTACGAGAGAGCCACCAGGTACAACTACACCAGCGAGGAGAAGTTTGCCCTGGTGGAGGTCAGTGATGACATCATCACCATCATCATCATCGTCATCATCATCACACATGTTGTTGTTGTTGTCGTCTGGTTAAACGTGGCGCTTGTTTGCAGGTGATGGCGATGATCAAGGGGCTGCAGGTGCTGATGGGGCGCATGGAGAGCGTGTTCAACCACGCCATCCGTCACACCATCTACTCGGCTCTGCAGGACTTCGCTCAGGTGACTCTGCGCGACCCGCTGCGACAGGCCATCAAGAAGAAGAAGAACGTCATCCAGAGGTACGCGAGCAATCCCAAACGTGGTCGGGTGAATTATTCCATCTCTTAAAGGGACAGTGTGTAAGATTTAGGGACATCGAGTGGTGAAGTTACGAAATGCCCCCCAGCTAAGCCCCTCCCCTTTCTGATTGTGTCGATGACTACGTTGGGCCTTTAGGTGGAGATGGTTATCTTTAGCATTTTAGTACAACTAGAAGCTACTCTTATCAATACTCTGCTCTTCTACGTGACTAAATAATTGATTTAAAAAAAATTAAAAAAAGAATATATATATATAATTTTAAATTAGAATTAGATTAGAATTTATATTTAAAATATATCAAAATAAATGTTTCCAGAGCAGCAACAGCAAATTATTATCTCACTGGAAACAAATGTAAAAATGTCAATAAAATAAATCTATATTTATAAAGAATGAAGAACACAAGACATCCGTCAGTATCAGTCCTTCCCTCTGTCCCTCTGTCCTTCTGTCCTCCCGTCTTTTGTCCTTCCGGCTGCTACATCTCAGCCAGCAGAGAAGTAAAAATAAAAAGCTTTTCTTTGCGATGTTCTTGTTTATAAATGGCGGCGGTTGCCAACTAAATTAGGTTTCACTTTCGTTTACATGTTCACAGATTTATTGATAAAGTTTTGGCTTTTTACTCACAAATATTTTACTACACGTACCGTAACGAGCATAGTGTCGGTCAACTCGAGTATCCTTCACTCTGGTGTGTGTGTGTGTGTGTGTGTGTGTGTGTGTGTGTGTGTGTGTGTGTGTGTGTGTGTGTGTGTGTGTGTGTGTGTGTGTGTGTGTCCCTCCGGCCAATTTGTCTCAACGAGCAACAACATTTCAAGCACAACTTTATCACCTTTATTCCCAAGTAACTCTTTGTCCTCCCTCTATGTCCTCCCTCTATGTCCTCCCTCCTTGTCCTCCCTCTATGTCCTCCCTCCTTGTCCTCCCTCTATGTCCTCCCTCCTTGTCCTCCCTCTATGTCCTCCTTGTCCTCCCTCCTTGTCCTCCCTCCTTGTCCTCCCTCCTTGTCCTCCTTCCTTGTCCTCTGTCTGCAGCGTCCTCCAGGCCATCAGGAAGACGGTGTGCGACTGGGAGGCCGGCCGGGAGCCGCACAACGACCCGGCGCTCCGCGGAGAAAAAGATCCCAAAGGCGGCTTCGATATCACGGTTCCTCGCCGAGCCGTCGGCCCCTCCAGCACTCAGGTATCAGCTCTTTCTCACTCCGAACATAAAGGACCCGCTCGAACATAAAAGACCCGCTCGAACATAAAAGACCCGCTCCTCTATGAAACGGAACAATCATAGCGAGACATGGAAAGAACTAGAACGTGTCTTTAGTGCAGAATAACCGTCAGTCCACAAACCAATGAGACGTCTGCTACTGATGCACCGTCTGAGGTTATAACACAGTTATAATGCCATGAATTACAAAGAGAGCAAAAAAAATGCACGTAGAAGTTCTTTGATAATTCTTTTTTTTTTTTATTGGAAAACCATGGAATCTATATATCTAACATTTATGTTAGAAAAAAAAAAAATCAATCAATTCCACTGAATTGTTGTCTCGTGACTGTTGGTCTCAGATGAATCAATCATGACTTCACAGGAGAGCAGAATTTTCATATATTTTCTTTTTTTTTTACCATATTTGGTTCAAGCAAATGGTTTATTTTAGGTGAATTTTTAAAACCAGACATGTAGAATAATGTAATTTTGATAAAATATCACAATTTTAAACTTCACTTTTGGTTGTTTTTCCTGCCAGAAAGTTGAATTCTGATAATCGTGTCAGATGAAATGAAAGATGGTGTAAGTCCTAAGAGAAGAGAGATGATATGAGCCGCTTCTCTTTTGTTCTCTTTTTCTATTAATTAACCTTTTTCTTCTCCGAGTGCTCTCGTGTAGTTCTATTAAAATCCATACGTGACGGAGCTGAACACTAATCATCTGTGCTTTATGGTGTATGTCGTCATTTTATTTTTGATTTTATTAGTGTCCCTTATGTTGCATAAACCACACAGATTTATCAGATTAGAGCTCCGTCCCAAGAACTAATCTGTATTCCAGGTGCAGAACGATGAAGCGAAACAGTCACCGTCTGTGTTTATCTCCCCGACTCAACAAATAGAGGTCATGAAAGCGGGTCAGAGAGCGCGTTGCCCTCTGAGGTCGACTCATAATCAAAAGGTTTGCTGTGATGGAAGCGCCGGGAAAGAAGAGACGCAACACATTCCTATTAAATGTGCTTTTTAATGACATGAAAGAGATTCACTATTTAAAGGACGTGTGATGAAGCTAATGAATCCACCAGAGATAATGAGAGAGCCGCAGGCATGATGTGTTTCTGTAACCAACAGGAAGTCATCATCACTGGTTCCCTCCACAAACAGCCAATCAGATTCTTCCATTTGATTCTGGTTCATAAATATAATCTTCACTCCACCACAGTCACATGACTTCATGTTAGCCTATAGAGGAACTCCACCACGGTCACATGACTTCATGTTAGTCTATAGAGGAACTCCACCACGGTCACATGACTTCATGTTAGTCTATAGAGGAACTCCACCACGGTCACATGACTTCATGTTAGTCTATAGAGGAACTCCACCACGGTCACATGACTTCATGTTAGTCTATAGAGGAACTCCACCACGGTCACATGACTTCATGTTAGTCTATAGAGGAACTCCACCACGGTCACATGACTTCATGTTAGTCTATAGAGGAACTCCACCACGGTCACATGACTTCATGTTAGTCTATAGAGGAACTCCACCACGGTCACGTGACTTCACGTCTCCTCCACTAAGCTAAAGGAGGACTAGTGTCCTAGTGAGGACGCTTAGTCGTCTCCTTTAGACTCCTTTAGATTCTCCAGAGAGGCGTTCACTGACCGGTTTTATATATCAGAGAACTAAACGTTAACTTCTCTTCAGCTCGTGTTGAACACAGACTTTATTTCAGACTTTTAAACTAAAACACTCCTGGGACAGGAGGTGCTTTAGGACTCAATGTAGGATTTCACTCTGATGACTCACCTGTCTGTCCCCCCTCCTGTCTGTCCTCCCGTCTATCCTCCTGTCTGTCCCCCTTTCTGTCCTCCTGTCTGTCCCCCCTCCTGCCTGTCCTCCTGTCTGTCCTCCTGTCTGTCCTTCTGTCCTCCCGTCTGTCCTCCTGTCTGTCCCCCTTTCTGTCCTCCTGTCCTCCCGTCTGTCCTCCTGTCTGTCCTCCTGTCCTCCTGTCTGTCCTCCCGTCTGTCCTCCTGTCTGTCCTCCTGTCTGTCCTCCTGTCTGTCCTCCCGTCTGTCCTCCTGTCTGTCCTCCTGTCTGTCCTCCTGTCCTCCCGTCTGTCCTCCTGTCTGTCCTCCTGTCCTCCTGTCTGTCCTCCTGTCTGTCCTCCTGTCCTCCTGTCTGTCCTTCCGTCTGTCCTCCTGTCTGTCCTCCCGTCTGTCCTCCTGTCCTCCTGTCTGTCCTCCCGTCTGTCCTCCTGTCCTCCTGTCTGTCCTCCTGTCTGTCCTCCCGTCTGTCCTCCCGTCTGTCCTCCTGTCTGTCCTCCTGTCTGTCCTCCCGTCTGTCCTCCCGTCTGTCCTCCTGTCCTCCTGTCTGTCCTCCTGTCTGTCCTCCCGTCTGTCCTCCCGTCTGTCCTCCCGTCTGTCCTCCCGTCCCCTGCAGCTCTACATGGTGAGGACCATGCTTGAGTCTCTCATCGCAGACAAGAGTGGCTCTAAGAAGACTCTGCGCAGCGGGCTGGAGGGCCCCACCATCCTGGACATCGAGCGCTTTCACCGCGAGTCCTTCTTCTACACACACCTGCTGAACTTCAGCGGTGAGGAGGGGGAGCGGTTTCACGTCGGGATAATCCGGTTTTAAGTCATGGTTTCATAACTTTTATAATCTATAGTGTGAGAAAGAGTTCTGTTACTCACCTGAAGCTTCAAGTAGAAAAGCTGTAAACAAGTCGGAGGGAACCAACACCCAAAAAAAGATCTTAAATCAGCCGCGAGGGAGCATTTTGAAATAAAAAAAATAGATATTAAAGATGAATTATGAGCTGTTTACCTTCCTAACACGCTCTAAGCACATTATTATACTTAATTAACACTAATCATGACTAGATTCGTTTTAATCAACAAAATTACAATCTTTTATTTCCTAATAATTTTATTTGTGTTTTTATGAAGAAAAAAAAAACACAATAAATTACGATAATAAAGTAAAACTAAGTTAGTTGCTGATGATAATAAACATTTTAGTTAATTTGCTGTATGCCTGATAGAAATATTCTCGTTAAATAGTCGGTGATATTTCTTCTGACAATAATCATGATGTCATAAGGTGACGTCCCTAAATCGATGGAGAGTTTCTCTTGATGTAGTTTCCCCTCCTCTTCCTCTGCAGAGACCCTGCAGCAGTGTTGTGATCTGTCCCAGCTCTGGTTCAGGGAGTTCTTCCTGGAGCTCACGATGGGCCGCAGGATCCAGTTCCCCATCGAGATGTCGATGCCCTGGATCCTCACCGACCACATCCTGGAGACCAAGGAGGCGTCCATGATGGAGTGAGGGCGGCGTGCAGTCTTTCTTTTGTTGTTCTGGGGGAAACGTTTCTTTGTCCAGCAGTTTCTCAGCTTTAACCGAAGCAGTTCGTGAATTTAATCCATTACAAAACAAACGTTAGTCAACAAAAGAGCTAAGTTGGGGGAAGGCAAAACATCACGGTTGAGCTCAAAATATCCACGTACAGTTTAGTTTAGGCAACAAAACCACTAAATTAGGTTTAATAAATGAGGTCTTTGGCAACCATGAAGCCTCAACGCGGTGTCAAGCACCAGGCTTGTGGTTTAAGTCCATCATCAAGCCTCCGTCTCTGCACAGACCCCAGAGGAGTCGCCCCCTGGTGGTCAGGAGAGAGAATGCTGCTTTAACACATGAAGCTTTGACTTCTATACAACCAGAGGAGTCGCCCCCTGGTGGTCAGGAGAGAGAATGCAGCTTTAACACTGAAGCTTTGACTTCTATACAACCAGAGGAGTCGTGGTGGTGGGGTGTTTTGGTTTGTTTTGGGGGTGGTGTGGGGGTGGTTTGGTTGTTTTGGGAGCGCCCCTGGTGGTCAGGAGAGAATGCACTTTAACACATGAAGCTTTGACTTCTATACAACCAGAGGAGGCCCCCTGGTGGTCAGGAGAGAATGCAGCTTTAACACATGAAGCTTTGACTTCTATACACCAGAGGAGTCGCCCCCTGGTGGTCAGGAGAGAATGCAGCTTTAACACATGAAGCTTTGACTTCTATACAACCAGAGGAGTCGCCCCCTGGTGGTCAGGAGAGAGAATGCAGCTCTAACACATGAAGCTTTGGCTTCACTTTAAAGAACCAGAGGTTGCCTCCTGGTCCCAACACAGCCATAACTGGACAGAAATGAGGAAAAGAGGATCTGCTGAGCCCATAATTAATAAGGTGGTTGTTATTGTAACAGGATGTGAGGTATAAACCCGTCTCCACCAGTATGTGTAGACGCAGACGGAGCTGTGAAGCTGCTGCTCTGCTAACGTGCTGCTTTTGATACGTGAGTTGCGTATTAATTCCCACTAAAACGTTATTCTGAAGACATCCACTCGTCTTTCTGGGAGCTTCTCTTTAATCTTGAGCTCATTTTTCTTTCTGGAAAAGTTCTCCAAAGTGTGATTTGATGGTCCGGAGGGACGAAGACGTCTCGCTGCGTCTTTAGTTCTGACGGGACGGACTTCTGGCTGCGTGACATTAATCGTGTTTTGTTTCTTCTCGTCTTACATTTTCAGAAAAGGACCCTGGGTAAAAAAAAAAAAAAAAAAAAATCCTAAAAAATGGGATTAACCGTAAATGTTGTCATGCAAGTTTTTTAATCTTTCCTGCAGGATTATGTTGATACGAGTGAGGCAGGTTTTTACATAAGCCATTAAGCACATCAGCCGACATGAATCATAAGTGCTGTAATTCTTCAACTGTCCCTGTGTCCCCCCCCGAAAAAGTCTGTAATTCAACCATCTAGATGTTTAATATTGACAGTAATCATTTTAAGCAACCCAAATTATTTTCTGTCACACAGATTATGAAGCTGACTGCACCTTTTTTTTAAGAAACAATGATAATTAATAATAATTAATAAGCTGTGCAGTAAATTATCTGATGTTGATTTGTTTAATTTTTCTGACATGAAATGCAAACTTGTGTCTGAAAAGACTGAAAGTTTATAAAGACTTCCACTTTATTTAAAAAAATAAAAACATCAGGAGAACAACATACACATATTGTCAAAATAAACAAAGATTTACTTCTATTGTTTTCTCAGCATGAACACGTTTATTCTGAACAAACACTTGAAAACAACAACAAAAGGAGAAATTTGCAGAAACCTAAGATTAGATTAAAATTAAAGAGCAAATTAAACACAATGTAATCAAATACAGGTTATTGTTGGTCGTTCATAACCAAAATAAGGAGGAACAACTCGTTACTTTTTGTAGTAATTTATGGTAATTTATCATCCACATTGAAAACGTAGGTAGATGTACATCAAGCTAAAAACCAAGAATACACAGTTTTGGATCTATCGCTGTTCTAACGTCAATAAATGTCTCTAATAATCTGTATTAGAGCAGAAACCAGAACATTGTGATCACATTAGAGTGTCTCGCCATCCGAACAGAGGACGGGTTGACTAACACACCTGTGTGTTGATCTCCTGCAGGTATGTGCTGTATCCTCTGGATCTGTACAACGACAGCGCTCACTACGCTCTGACCAAATTCAAGAAGCAGTTCCTCTATGATGAAATAGAGGCTGAGGTAAGCACGAGTTCTGTTTCTGGACAATTAGATGTGAGACGCGACAACACAGGACGTCTTTTAGAGTCGCGAGCAAATCAAACACATCTGTCCTCTACGTCTTTTCTCGGTCACTTGTAATGCAACCGCTTATAAAATACAACAAAGGTTTGGAGCACACATCTATTATCCGTTATTTTACCAAAACCAATGAATATTTGATGTATTATGGAGCTAATTTATGTTATTCTCCTGGTGTCCACTAGGGGCATCAATGCTGTATTATGGAGATAATACATGTTATTCTCCTGGTGTCCACTAGGGGCATCACTGCTGTATTATGGAGATAATACATGTTATTCTCCTGGTGTCCACTAGGGGCATCAATGCTGTATTATGGAGATAATACATGTTATTCTCCTGGTGTCCACTAGGGGCATTAATGCTGTATTATGGAGATAATACATGTTATTCTCCTGGTGTCCACTAGGGGCATCACTGCTATAATCCAGCTGGCATTTAATATAAAGAGAATAATTAAATTTGTGTTTTTTTTTTTTTCATTCAACAGTCGTATTATGTAAACAAACTGGTATTTTATTGGGTTAACATTCTGACAATTTGTGACTATTTATTGTTATGATCATTACTGTAGTTGGTTTTATAGCACTTTTAGGAAAAGGGCATTTCTGTCCATTAAAGACATCGGAGCAACTTTTTTAAAATGATGCACGAATGTTAAATTAATTGAAGTAAAAAGAAAGCCACATTTGAAATGGTGGCAGGTCGTCACAGATCTCAACATGAACCTCTTTTGTTGTTTCAGGTGAACTTGTGCTTCGACCAGTTCGTCTACAAGCTGGCTGATCAGATATTCGCCTACTACAAGATTCTAGCAGGAAGGTCGGTGAAATGTTGCATGAAAAAGAAAATGACATTATGATTTGGTAAAAAAAAATATTCATCAACACATTTGTAAATGTCTGTTCTTTAAACAACAAATGTATTTTTCATACAATTAAATTGACACTCTTAATTTACTGCTAATGCAACATTTCCTGCTGCAGCTTCACAATAAAAGCATTTAACTGGAGATCCGTTGACTTTTATTGTGAAGTCGTCACAGGAAATGCTGCGTTTTTACTGTTGTTACTTCAGAACAAGACAACGGACATTTTGAGGATCAGTTTGAAACATGTCAGGAAATAATCAGCTGTTTGTTCAGTGAAGATTTCTTTATGTTGTTTTTAACTTTTTGAAGTTTTTGTTATTTTAAGACTATTATCTTTGTTTTCATGTGGCGCTGTTTGTGGTAACATTTCTGCTGCCATCTTATCCAGAACTCTCTTTTCAATGAGATTTAAAATCTCAATGGGATCATTAAAAAATGGATAAATAGGAAATAAAATAAGAGCTGCAGGAGTCTGAAGAATGAACAAAAAAGGCCAAAATCTGAAGGATTTTTATCAGCCACAAGTTGTAAAAACTGTCATAATCGTCAGATTTCCATTTTTCCGACGGTCCTTGAACACATCACGCGTGACGAACGCTTCCATCAGAAAAAGGAACCGAAACGAAGCTTAAACTTGTGATATTTCATCAAAAACATTTTATTCTACACGTCTCATTTAATAAACAGTTTACTTTAATCAGATTCTGTAAAAAAACATTAAATTCTGAGCTCCTCAGTGAAACTATGACGTCATGATGGATTCATCTGAGACCAACAGTCATGTTACAACAAATCAGAGAAACTCTAAGTGAAGGAGGAGAGGAAGTGAAGGAGGAGAGGAGAGGAGAGGAGAGGCTGGAAACATGTGAATAGTTTATTATATAAAACATGTATGGCTTCTATTTTTATTTCTAACATTGGTAAAACTTGTTGCAACATGTAAACATATATAGATATATAGATTCTATTGTTTTTCAATTTGTTTTTAATAAGTTGTAAAAAAACTAATTACTTGCATTGTTTTTATTTTTTATCATCATAACTGTGTTATTCTGCAGTAAAGACGTGTTCTAGTTCTCTACTTCTAGTCGTGATGGTTCTGTTTCCAGAGGAGCAGGACTTTATATTACAGAGGAAACTTCCGAAGGTTACGGATGTAACTAAGGTTCTATGAATCCTGCTCGGGCTCTGGCGGTCAGGAAGGATGAAGTGGAACAGCTCTGATGTGGGTGGAGCTCATTCCTTCCTCCGTGTACCGGAGACTTAACTCTGTCTCTGTTTCCGTGACTCCCTCAGTCTTCTGCTCGACAAGCGCCTGAGAGCTGACTGTAAGAACCAAGGGGCCAACATTCCCTGGCCGGCCTCCAACCGCTACGAGACGCTGCTGAAGCAACGCCACGTCCAGGTACTCCCCGCACCACCCCGCCCCCCCTCCGCCTCCACACAGCGTCTCGCTAACGCGTTGTGCGTCTCGCTAACGCGCTGTGCGTCTCGCTAACGCGCTGTGCGTCTCGCTAACGCGCTGTGAGTCTCGCTAACGCGCTGTGCGTCTCGCTAACGCGCTGTGAGTCTCGCTAACGCGTTGTGCGTCTCGCTAACGCGCTGTGCGTCTCGCTGACTCGCCAACGCGATGTGCGTGTCGCTAACGCGTTGTGCGTGTCGCTAACGCGTTGTGCGTCTCGCTGACTCGCCAACGCGTTGTGCGTCTCGCTGACTCGCCAACGCGATGTGCGTGTCGCTGACTCGCCAACGCGTTGTGCGTCTCGCTGACTCGCCAACGCGATGTGCGTGTCGCTAACGCGTTGTGCGTGTCGCTAACGAGCTGTGCGTCTCGCTAACGAGCTGTGCGTGTTGCTAACGCGTTGTGCGTCTCGCTGTGCGTCCCGCTAACGTGTTGTGCCTCTCAGCTTCTAGGCCGCTCCATCGATCTGAACCGACTCATCACTCAGAGGATCTCCGCCGCCCTCTACAAGTCTCTGGAGCTCGCCATCAACCGCTTCGAGAGCGAGGACCTCACCTCCATCATGGTGCGTCTCATTTTCTATCTTTTTATTCTTTCATTTTTTGGAAAATATTGGCAGACACAATACAGTAAACATGTACTTTAAATAATATTTCCATTGTTTTTCAGCTTTTTGTTAACATGTACAAACAAACAACAAACCTATCCCACCCCACTGGTACACCCACCTAGAAAAGCAGAAAAATAAATAAAAAGAAAGAGAAATAAATTAAAATAAATGAAAGGGGTCACCTCATTTCGCCGTGCCAGAAGTCATTATGTATATGTACACAAATACACTGTGAACACATCTGAATGTAGACACGCCTGCATCACGCTACAAAGTAAATACACAATCATCACGTCATACAAGCCCAATCATTTTCTATCTTTTTGAATAAATAACATCATTACTGTAGTTTTGTATGTGTAGTTGTGGACTGTTTTTAATGTGTGTGTGTGTCTGTGTGTGTGTGTGTGTGTGTGGTCAAAAGGAACTGGAAGGCCTCCTGGACATCAACCGCATGACTCACAAGCTGCTCAGTAAGTTCCTGACCCTGGACAGCCTGGACGCCATGTTCCGCGAGGCCAACCACAACGTGTCGGCCCCGTACGGCCGCATCACGCTGCACGTCTTCTGGGAGCTCAACTACGACTTCCTGCCCAACTACTGCTACAACGGCTCCACCAACAGGTCTGTTTGCCTCCTGCCCGGTGTCGGAGATGACCTCTGACCCCCCCGACGCCGTTCTCACGGAGCTCTTCTCCGATGTTTCCAGGTTCGTGCGCACCGTCCTGCCGTTCTCTCAGGAGTTCCAGAGGGACAAGCCGCCCAACGCCCAGCCCCAGTACCTGTACGGGTCAAAGGTCAGGGCGCTTTTCTTTCATCCTCAGCCGCATCGTAACTTCATTTTCTTGGATTCCGTGAGCGGAGGAAGTCGGTACGAGCTCCTCCTGAGCAGCGGCTGCTAATCCGAAAAAAAAAAGCCAAAAAAAAAAGCTTTTGTTTGTGATGTTCTTGTTTATAAATGGCGGCGGTTGCCAACTAAATTAGGTTTCACTTTCGTTTACATGTTCACAGATTTATTGATAAAGTTTTGGCTTTTTACTCACAAATATTTTACTGCACGTACCGTAACGAGCGTAGTGTCGGTCAACTCGAGTGTGTGTGTGTGTGTGTGTGTGGACTGTTTTTAATGTGTGTGTTTGTTAATCTTTAATATACAGAACTAGCTGATAGATGGTGTATCTATGAGGGAATGGAGAGAAAAGACCAACAGAGAAATGTCTCCGACTTTTCACGTCAACACACACGAAGCAGATCGATCATATGTTCATATTATCAGATTTTCCTCGGACAGACGACTTCTCGCGGGCCGTTTGTGTTTAGTTCTGAACTCTGACCTCTGACCTCTTAACTCCCACACGGGAGAGACCGGACTCACCAGAAGCTCTCGCCTCACCGGGAGGAAACTCCTCGAGTCCACACGTTGAAGCCAAACATTCATTACATGTTACTCGAAATACATCTGTAGATTACCAGTGGGAACGCATCATGATGGGAAATTTTTTTATTATATATATATATATATATATATATATATATATATATATATATATATATATATATATATATATATATATATTAAAACGAGGTAAACGGAAGAAATAAACGTCTTTCATGTGCTTCTAATTTACAAGAGAAACATTGAGAGGAACAAATCTTGAGCGGATGAATCGTTGACACATATATATATATATATATATATATATATATATATATATATATATATATATATATATATATTTATTTTTATAGTTTCAAGAGCAAGAATAAAGTATCAGTAATTCAAGAGCACGGATTAGTTTATTTAGTTTCTCCGCGACACCTCCGGGGCTTTGGGGGCAGAACAATGCTGCGGTGACCTCAATCCCGCGGCTTCACGCGGGCTCGCTGCCACGCAGCTTAGCGAGCGTCCTCAGCTCGTGCTCCTGGCTCACTGCGTGGCGGGGGGGGGGTTGCGTGGAGAGGCGCGGGGGGGTTTGCATGACGCCCGCGTGCTTGGCGGCGCTGCCCTCGCTGCTGCGTCTATGCGCGTACATGCGTCCGGAGCCGGACGCGGCGCGGCGTGTGGAGCCGCCGCCGCCGGTGTCTGTGGGCACGCGGCAGCCGTCGGGCGCGGCGCACGTGGCGCGGAGGCATCCCCACAGCAGGGTGCCGGCGATCACCAGCAGCAGCGCGCAGCAGGTCAGCCACACGCCCACCGCGAGCTCCCAGCCCGCGCGGTCGTGAGCCTCGCTGCTGTCGCTCGGCGTGCTGAACACCTGGCACTGGTCTCGCACCGGATTGGCCGCCTGGCACGTGACGCACAGGAAGTAGGCGGTCTGCGGCAGCAGGTTGGCCAGGTGCGTGCTGGTCTGGCTCACGGGCACGCGCTCCTCGTGCGTGAAGCTCTTGCGCTTGTAGCCCATCAGCAGGCTGTTCCAGTTGGGGTCGTACATCACGCTGTAGAAGGTGTCCCGGCAGCCGGGGGACGGAGGCCAGCTCACCCGGGCCGAGGTGGAGGACACGTTGTAGACCGCAACCCCCATGATGCAACGGGGTGCCTCAGTCAGACGGCCTTGGTGTTCTCACGGTGTGACCCTGGAGAGAGGGGAGAGAGAGGGGTAGAGAGAGTCTCTCTCTCTGTAAGGCCTGAGAGGGAGAGAGAGAGAGAGAGAGAGAGAGACACACACACACACACACACACACACACACACACACACACACACACACACACACACACACACACACAGAGAGAGAGAGAGAGAAACACACACACACACACAGAGAGAGAGAGAGAGAAACACACACACACACACAGAGAGAGAGGTATCAGAATCCTCACCCACCGATGATGTTATAGTAGAATAGGATATAAACTATATAAACAATATGATACTTGATCTTCTCCGTCCGGTGTCATGGCCGCCCGGCCCGTCACACACAAGCGTAACGAGCGAAAGAACAATATCGAGCATAATAAGCATCGTCTGAAGGATTATCTGCCTGCAGGAGATGAAGCGGACGCACAGATGTTGGACATGATGACGTCCTGCAGAGGCTCATCTGTCACCTGCTGCAGGACAGGTGGTGGCTGAGCTTCCATCCACGTTAATGCTGAGAAGTATTAAAACGGGTAGAATACAAAACAATAGCACGGTCTAAAACAGATGTCAGGGGGAGACGATGGGAGACTTTCTCTTGACATAAATTATTTCTTATTTGCATGGAACCAAAGTTATTCAATCAAAACTGTGAACTAATGTTCAACAAGGCTAATTCAAAGAACACAGTATTTTTAAAAAGGCATTTCTAATAAAAAAAAAAATCATTTTTACACTCCGATAATCTCACAATAGTTATGATTTAAGAAGTAATCTATCTCTCCAGTAATAAAATGCAATTTTTTTCACACGTCGGCTGTAAAACACAATTATCGAATATGCTAATGAGCTATTTTATGAATAATTAGTGGTCATCCATTCAAAGCATAACTTACCAGAGAAACACAGCCAGCACGTGTTGAGCGCACCAATCTACTCACTCATCTCAGCCTCCTGTGGGACAGACTGGTGTGTCTTTGTCTCCTGTGGGACAGACTGGTGTGTCTTTGTCTCCTGTGGGACAGACTGGTGTGTCTTTGTCTCCTGTGGGACAGACTGGTGTGTCTTTGTCTCCTGTGGGACAGACTGGTGTGTCTTTGTCTCCTGTGGGTGTGGGGTGGTGTGTTTTGTTTGTGGGACAGACTGGTGTGTCTTTGTCTCCTGTGGGACAGACTGGTGTGTCTTTGTCTCCTGTGGGACACACTGGTGTGTCTTTGTCTCCTGTGGGACAGACTGGTGTGTCTTTGTCTCCGCTGCCTCACTGGATTAGAGCAGCAGCGATGGGGGAGAGGGAGCTGAAATCTCACGCTGTGGATGTTAGAAAAGAGTGCATTTATGTAGACTGGGTCATTATAACTCTAAAAATAACACACACACACACACTAAATAAATAAATAAATAAATACATAATTTAAAATGTAAATAAATATATTTTAAAATAAATAAGGAATAATAATACAAATAAATATATTTAAAATACATAAATAATGCTATGTAAATAAATAAATAATATGCAAATAAATAAATTCCAAAATAAATAAATACTAATATGTAAATAAAGAAATAAATATATGTAAATAATGACATTTTAAATAAAGAAATATGGAAATAAAGAAAGAAATATATATAAATACTATGTAAATAGATAATATATAAATAAATATATTTAAATAATAATAAGTTCAAAATAAATATTAATATGTATAGAAATAATTCTAAAAATAAATGAAGACTAAAAATGCAGAAACAGCAGGTACAAATAAAATGCATAACTAAAATAAACATTATTAAATAATACGTCTTTACACATATGCAAACCCTGTAAACATAGTAAATACTTTCATATAGACATATAAAAAAAAGCCAAGCGACTACTTGATAACTATATAATGTGGCTTCTCTGCTCTTGTTTTACCTGCCAGTTCACCTGCAGGACATGTTAGTTGCATCCAGTTGTTTACTCCCTCAAAGCAGACGTGTCTGTGATCGCTCTGTTGTGTTAAAGAAGTAAAATAAAGCATTCAGATATTATTAATAACATGAGGCTGAAGCGTCCAGTTGGTCCGTCCGTCTGTCCCGTCGTGCGTTCTGAGTCTCTGAGCAGCTGCTGGCCTGGTTGTCTGAGGATGTTCATGCTCCCCAGAGGACGACTCCTCGTGATGCCAGTGTTCCCACTGAGCACATGTGTTCATGAGTACACACTTAAAAAAAAAAGATTTAAATCCAACAGGCGCATCTCTTTGCGTTGAGCGTCTCTCTGCTGCCGCCCTCAGGATAAAATGTTTATTTATTATTTTACTGCACACAAGATGTCTCATAATCCATCAGGCTGGTTGTTAGTAAACTCAGAACAGAGTAATAGATAGAAACGTATAATAAATATGATTATGTGACAGCTGGTTCAATGGTGTGTTGTGTGGGAAAGACTATTAATAATATTAATAATTATAATAATAATAAACTTTATTTAGATAGAGCTTTTCACAAGATAAAATAATAATAAATTATATTTATAGAGAGCTCTTCACAAGATAAAATAATAATAAATTATATTTATAGAGAGCTTTTCACAAGTTAAAATAATAATAAATTATATTTATAGAGAGCTTTTCACAAGTTAAAATAATAATAAATTATATTTATAGAGCTTTTCAGAAGGTAAAATAACAAAACAATATATTTATAGAGAGCTTTAAACAAGTTAAAATAATATTAGATTATATTCATAGAGCTTTTCACAAGTTAAAATATTAATAAATTATATTTATAGAGAGCTTTGCACAAGTTAAAATAATAATACATTATATTCATAGAGCTTTTCACAAGTTAAAATAATAATAAATTGTGATCAACATGACATGATAAATTGATAATTTAGGAAGCAGCAGACATAAACGTTTGTAATTTGATAAATTTATTTAATGATGTGTTCAAATGACTCGACGACGTGGAGGATCAACAAGTGAGAAATGTACCAACGTAAACATAATTTGTTTAATATCAAAACATAAAACTGTTAATAAAAAAATGACCCGTTCACAGTTAATCTGTGAAAAAGTGTTATTCATCCTCATCCACATCATCATCATCATCATCCTCCTCCTCCTCCTCCCCCTCCTCACCCGTCTCTCCTCTCTCCTGCATGCAGACCCTGAACCTGGCGTACAGCAGCATCTTCAGCACCTACAGGAACTTCGTGGGCCCGCCGCACATCAAGGTCATGTGCCGGCTGCTGGGTTACCAGGGCATCGCCGTGGTGATGGAGGAGCTGCTGAAGGTCGTCAAAAGCCTGGTGAGTAAGATGTGACCTGCATCGTTTATCGGTCCTCGAACACATCATGTGTGACGAACAATTCCAAATTGTGATATTTCATCAGAAAACATTTTATTCTTCACTTCTCATTTAAAAATGTTGTCACAAATAAACCGTTTGATTTAATCAGATTGTGTGAAAAACATTAAATTCTGAGCTCCTCAGAGAAACTATGAAGTCATGATGGATTCATCTGAGACCAACAGTCATGTGACAAGAAATCAGAGAAACTCTGACTGAAGGAGAGGAGAGGAGAGGAGAGGAGAGGAGAAGAGAGGAGAGGAGAGGAGAGGAGAGGAGAAGAGAAGAGAGGAGAAGAGAGGAGAGGAGAGGAGAGGAGAGGAGAGGAGAGGAGAGGAGAGGAGAGGAGAGGAGAGGAGAGGAGAGGCTGTAAATATGTAAATAGCTAAATATAAATAACACGTAGAGTTTCCATATTTTTCTCCAACGTTGGTAAAACTTGTGGGCACTTTGAAACATGTTGGATATTTAGATTATATTATTTTCCAATTTTTGTAAAAGAAATTATCAAAAGAAATTCAACTTTTGGGAGAAAAACTCCCTGAAACTGCTCTGGGGTTCAGAGGGTTAACAGAACAATAGGATCTTTGTTTACATGGTTTATTATTATTATTGTTGTTATTGATGAACTGTAAAGCTGCTGCTCATTGCTCTCCGTCTCCCCTGCAGCTCCAGGGAACCATCATGCAGTACGTGAAGACGCTGATGGAGGTGATGCCCAAGATCTGCAGACTCCCGCGCCACGAGTACGGCTCCCCAGGTGACCAGAAGCTTTATTATAACGGGATATTACTTCACACATGGCTACATTTTATTGAATTTCCTTGGAGAAGCAGACATTTTAATCTCTTATCTTTAAAATGATTATTTTCTCGATCTTTTAAATGTGCAATATGTAACGAGCTGCACAAATAAAATCCAAATATGACCAACTGCAATTTTTAAATTACAAAATGCTGAATATTTATTAAAGATGTGTTTTAAATTATAATTTTTAATTAAATATAGTGGCGCTGCAGAGATGTTCTGGCCCACACATCACATTTATAGACTGAAAATTAGAATATTGATGGAAAAATACACATTTTTATCAAGATACATTTTAACTGGTTGAAGGGTTTTCATCATCAGAGGAACAAGCTAAGCTAATGTTAGCATCAGCTCGTCTCTCAGCTCCTCCTCCTCCTCTGTGGTTAAAAACCTCCTGAACCACAACTCCCATGATCCCACGCTGCGTCGCCGCGTCACCAAAACTCCGTGTGTTTTGTTTCCAGGGATCCTGGAGTTCTTTCACCACCAGCTGAAGGACATCGTGGAGTACGCGGAGCTGAAGACGGTGTGCTTCCAGAACCTGAGGGAGGTGGGCAACGCCATGCTGTTCTGCCTGCTGAGCGAGCAGAGTCTGGTACGCCTCCGATCCAAAGCAAACCTTTCCTTTATTCACCAACTGGGATCGATTTTTAATTTGAAACGCGAGCGTTCATCGGGAGGATCTCACTTCCTTCAGGATGCAGCTTCAAAACCTGCTTTCACCCGTCGGTGTTTTGACTGACTGTCGCTGCTTCTGTCTCTCAGTCGCAGGAGGAAGTTTGTGACCTGCTGCACGCGGCTCCGTTCCAGAACATCCTTCCAAGAGTCCACGTCAAAGGTGAACACCAGAACGTCTCTTTATCTTTCCAGTTGTTTCTGCTGTCGCCGAGCAACAGACCGCCATCGTTGAATAGTTGAACACATCTTCAGATCTTTTCTGTGAAGCTTCCTCAGTGTTTCGTGTGTTAAATGTCCCATTGTGGTTTCAACCATCTGACAAGAATCTTAAAAAGAAAATACGATTCACAAATAAATGGTTCCATTTTTTTTAAAGGAGCAGAGTTTAGAATTTAGTGACATCTAGTGGTGAAGTTACAGATTACAACCAACTGAAGACCCCTCCACTCAGGCGTTGTGTCTCTGAGCTGCGTTATTCTCCTGACCACCAGGGGGCGAACAAACACGATAACGAGTAACTCAGAGTCATGGGGAGGGGTTATAATCACCACGGTGATGGAGCAAGAGGAGAGACGCTACGTCAGGGTTCAGATACACAGACGTGTTGTTGACAATAATAATAATAATGATAATGATAAGTGATCTCACCAGACTCATGCGGTCATGTCTCCTCCCTCCTGTGTGCAGAGGGCGAACGACTGGACGCCAAGATGAAGCGGCTGGAGTCCAAATACACGGCGCTGCATCTGGTGCCACTGATCGAGCGGCTCGGCACTCCTCAGGTACCGAAAACCAACGAGTCGTCGTCTGTGTGCTGATTGGTTTAAAGACTGAGGTCCGACGCTAACGCTACGCTCACAGGGTTTGAGGGACTTCCCTTGAAGTCCGTGAGGGTTTAGTTTTGTCCTCCAGTGTTTGAGTCTCTCAGACATTTTGAGCCCTTTTATGAAAACTTTCTGCAGACTTTGTACAAGGGAATTACCCACAATGCATAGCAATGTGACGTTAAACACGGGGTTTACCAGTGGGAGTATGGAGAAGTAAAAAAAAAGGTAAACAAAGATGACGATATATTAAATTTACACATTTTACATCGTGAAAAAAACACGGAGAACAACGCGGTGTCGACCTGTCAATCACCTTGTAGCCCCGCCCCTAAAGCGTCCCCTGCTTTATGGTCTGTCTGACTCTAAATGGACCATAATTTACTAAATGAACATCATGCTGTATTGAAGAAGACTTGAAACTAGAGATTGAGACATAAACTCATGTTTATAATGTTTACTGAGGGAATAAATCAAGAGAAGTAGAGTCATTTTCTATAAACTTCTATACAACCAGAGGAGTCGCCCCCTGGTGGTCAGGAGAGAGAATGCAGCTTTAACACATGAAGCTTTGACTTCTATACAACCAGAGGAGTCGCCCCCTGGTGGTCAGGAGAGAGAATGCAGCTTTAACACATGAAGCTTTGACTTCTATACAACCAGAGGAGTCGCCCCCTGGTGGTCAGCAGAGAGAATGCAGCTTTACAACCTCCCGCCTCGCTTCTCTTTCAGCAAATTGCCATCGCTCGCGAGGGCGACCTTCTGACCAAAGAGAGGCTGTGCTGCGGTTTGTCCATGTTCGAGGTCATCCTCACGCGTGTGCGAGGCTTCCTGGACGACCCCATCTGGCGCGGGCCGTTGCCGAGCAACGGCGTGATGCACGTGGACGAGTGCGTGGAGTTCCACCGTCTCTGGAGCGCCATGCAGTTCGTGTACTGCATCCCAGTGGGAACCCATGAGTTCACAGTGGAGTGAGTGCAGCTACACACACACACACACTTTGAAACATGTTGGATATTTAGATTATATTGTTTTCCAATTTTTGTAAAATAAATTCTTACATTTTTCTTCCCCCCCCCCCCCGTCTCTCAGGCAGTGCTTTGGAGACGGACTCCACTGGGCCGGCTGCATGATCATCGCCCTGCTGGGTCAACACAGACGCTTCGACATCCTGGACTTCAGCTACCACCTGCTCAAGGTGCAGAAACACGACGGCAAGGACGAGGTCATCAAGAGCGTGGTGAGTGTTAGTGGAGCCCCTAGTGGACACCGGGAGAATAACATGTATTATCTCCATGATACAGCAGTGATGCCCCTAGTGGACACCGGGAGAATAACATGTATTATCTCCATGATACAGCAGTGATGCCCCTAGTGGACACCAGGAGAATAACATGTATTATCTCCATAATACAGCATTAATGCCCCTAGTGGACACCAGGAGAATAACATGTGTTATCTCCATAATACAGCATTAATGCCCCTAGTGGACACCAGGAGAATAACATGTGTTATCTCCATAATACAGCAGTGATGCCCTAGTGGACACCGGGAGAATAACATGTATTATCTCCATGATACAGCAGTGATGCCCCTAGTGGACACCGGGAGAATAACATGTATTATCTCCATGATACAGCAGTGATGCCCCTAGTGGACACCAGGAGAATAACATGTATTATCTCCATAATACAGCATTAATGCCCCTAGTGGACACCAGGAGAATAACATGTGTTATCTCCATAATACAGCATTAATGCCCCTAGTGGACACCAGGAGAATAACATGTGTTATCTCCATAATACAAACATGAGAAAATAAATAAATCTGGTGGAAAATAGTAAAGTTGAGTTTAGAAACTCTAGATTCAAAGTCTGATATGATATATAATTAATAATTGTATGTTGTAAAGGGATCAAACAAGATACTTTGTCTCATGAGCTGAGATCCAACTTCCAAAACAAACAAAATTAATTCAAACACGGACAGAATTATCTAAAAATACTATATTATCAAACGGAGAGATCTTTTTTGAATTCACGCCTCCGTTTCCTCTCAGCCTCTGAAGAAGATGGTCGACAGAATCCGCAAATTCCAAATCATCAACAACGAGGTCTTCGCCATCCTGAACAAGTACATGAAGTCCGGAGACGGAGAGAACATGCCGGTGGAACACGTCCGATGCTTCCAGCCTCCGATCCACCAGTCGCTCGCCAGCAGCTGAGGCTCCGCCCACCGTCACATGACCAGTCGACCCACAATATTCCTTTTCTTTGGGTCTCGGACCATTAAATGGAGCGAAGTTGGGCCACATTTCTGTCAGAATTATTATTATTTTTTTTGTATTCACTTGTGCCTTATCAGAAATGAATAGATATTTCCCCCTTTTTCTTTTTGGATGAACTATTCTTTGTTTTATACGTAGGGAGGTGAAATTAGTTTTATCAGATAAGTATTTAAGGGTTTGCAGTGGTGGGATTATATTAAGGGGGACGGTGACGTATTTTAAGTATTTTCTATATTGTCGAACATGCATGCTTAAACATTTTAAAGGAAAATGAAAAGTAACAACGCTCATACTCATGTTAAGCATTTATTCACTGTGCCTTGTGTTTTAATCATTTTAATTCAATAAATATGTAACAAATCTGTTGGTTCATCTCCGGAGTTTTTCATGTCAACGCTACAAAAAAAAAAATCAGAACGACTCCCAACAAAAATTGTTGTGTTTTAACTTTCAAGTATCACGAAAACTCAAATCAAAGTGACCGTCCTTTAGTTTAGCTGTAGCCTTGTCAGTAGGACCTCATATAGAATATATATTAAAACCTTTATCGTCTTGATTTATAGAAAGTAAGTCAGTGCATGAAGATGCATGTACATATAACAAAACATTTCTTTTAAAAAAAACTCATATTTACAGCGCTACAGAGGAATGAAATTAACTTCTAACTGATGACCCGGTCACAGTCTGAGGAAAAGTAAGGCAAATCAAAATGTTAAGTACAATCCGCTGGTCCGAGTCTCCTTCCCCACACAGTTGATTGTCTTGTTGCCGTGGACAACGGCGAGTCAGTAGGCAGCCGAGAGAAACGAGCGAGTCCCTCAGTGATCCAACGAGGACGCCGTGGCCCCGTTTCTCCGGGACACGCTCTCGAAAGGCAGCCCCATCTCCCGGTCCTCCGTGTCCCCGGTGGACTCGTTGCGCAACAGGTCGTAGTGGGACGCCACGCCGTTGGCGGCGGGGGACGCCCGCTGCTCCTCCTTCCTCATGGACACGGCGAGGGAGGCCAGGCTGACGCTCACGTCCTTGAAGGCGTGGAGCAGGAAGATGCCCACGATGATGGTGAGGAAGCCGCTCAGCGTGCCGATGACGTCGTCGGCGCCCATGTGACCCCACTCCTTGAACAGGATGGCGGAGCAGCTGAGCACGGAGGTGGTGAAGAACACGTAGTAGATGGGCGTCACCAGCGAGGTGTTGAAGATGTCCAGGGCCTTGTTCAGGTAGTTGATCTGCGTGCTCACACACGCCACCAGGCCCAGGAGCAGGATCCACGCCAGCGGGTTCCTCGCCACGCTTTTACCGGCGATCGCCTCCTTGATGGCGATGCCCAGGCCTTTGACGCAGGACACCGACAGGGCGCCGATCACGGAGCAGATGGTGATGTAGACCAGGATGTTGGTCTGGCCGTGACGGGGACCCACAACGAATATGAAGATGAGCGCCACGATGACGACGAGAGTGGCGAAGATGAAAAACCCTAAGAAGGAGGGGAGGGGGGTGGGGGTTACTCGTTTTATATCTTTACATGTGAAGATATGAACAAAGTTTGGTCTCAGACGGATGTTTTGAGGTGTGGTTGTATTCGGTACTTATCCAGTCAGTGTATCACCTCCAGGAAAAGCTGTTATCTATGTTCTCTTAAACACACCAGACTCCATTCACAGAAACAGGGATTTAACCTCTCAGGACTCAGGAGCTGCTGCTCTGCTGCTGAATACATCTGGTAGTGGGTTTGTGTTGTTGTGAGACTTTGGTGTTTTAAAGAGTTAATTCAGATTCACCAAAGTCTCCCAACAACACAAACACAGATACAGCATGTCATTAAACTGATAGAGATTCTTTTAGGAGTCTAGAATCCGTCCACAGCAGAACATCACTCTGCTCCATCTGCTGTAGTGAAGCTCTGGAGGAGAACCTCACACAGACACTTTAAATCGTGCAAAACTTCCTTCTGATCTGGAATATCTGAATATCGTTATGAAGCGTGATTAGGAGGTAAACTTCGGTGAAAGACATATTTCGTTCCGTACCCGGGTCCACCAGCTTCTTGGCCATGTGCTCGAGGCTGCTGATCTCCTCCTCCTGCGGGGCGTGGATCACCATGGTGGTGGAGCCCAGGATGCTGAGCAGACAGCCCAGCTTCCCGTGCAGGTTCAGGCGCTCCGTCAGGAAGTACGAGGACAGCACGGCGCTGCAGGGACGGCATTTACACTCAGTCACTAACACGCAGAGAACACGGCGACTGAGACCGAGTGAGGAGTCGTCCGTACCTGACCAGCACGCTGAGCGCTCCCAGCGGGGTCACCAGGGTCGCCGGAGCAAAGGCGTACGCTGCGAAGTTGGCTGCTTCACCAGCTCCCACTATGAGTAAGACGCAGAAATACTGTCAAGTTCAAGTGTGTTGCAACAATACTAGGTACAAAGTAAAAGGTTCCTCCCATGTCAACATGGGTTTGGTTCTCTTGACGTCCAGGAGTCTTAAAGTTAAAGTGCTTTTAGACTCTTATGATGGTTTAACTGCATTTTAAATAACAGTGACACTGAAATATAGATTTTTAAAAGCCTTCAGACTCAGTGTTACTTACTTGAGAGTAAACCAGCCCACCATAACCATTCCTTTAGATATGCATGACCCCCTTGGCCTGAAGAGCAAAAAAAAAAAACAAATATTTTAGAACATGTGATTCTGCTCATTTGAATAAAACCTGCACGTAAAGAACGTCCCGCTACAAGTCAGGAAGCTTTACTAGGTCGAGTGAAGGTTAAAGTCCAGAGACTCAAACTAGTGTTTACAAACCAGAGAATCAGAAAGAGGAAATAACATTTGTTCCATCTGTATTTAAAAACGTCATAGAAACAAGCATTTTACCATCATAAAAGTGTAAACTCTTAGCAGAAATAAAATATTTTTGTTTTATTTAACTTTAGCTCTGAGTTGCATCATTAAAATTATATTAAACAAAAAAACATTCCATATGTCCCGCCTCCAAAATAAATGACTTCTCTCTAAAGAAATAAAGTTCCTCTCCACGACTTCCTCCACTTCCCTCAAAATAATAATAATTATTTGTATGGCTCGTTTCATACAGACTATGTAGCTCACTAAGTGGTTTACATTTAAAAAAGAAAACATTTTGGTGGGTAGAAAGCACGAATTGTTACTTAAATTTTAAGTTAGTTAAGATGAACAAGAACTGGAAAACATTTTAAATAAAAAATGAAAAAGAAGTTCACTATTGGAAGATGTATACTTGGAAAATGAATTTAAATACAAATTTCATTTTTTTCCTGAATTATCGAGCTTAAATTGTACTTTTAATAAAAAGATGCTATAAGACTTTTTTGTGTCATCGGCCAAAGAAATTCTTACTAATCGACCGATCTATAAAACTAAAGCCCCACTTCAAATATTTTCTTTGTCAGCGATGTGTTGAGAAGTTTTTGGAAATAAATCATTAAGAATAAAAGCATTAAAAAAAAAAAATGACTAAGAGACGCCGACGCTAGGATTTCCCAGCGAACACAAACACCCTGCAGAGGTGAGAAAAACAAAGCCGCCCTGAGGGGAAACAGGTGAGAGGTGAGAGGAGATGTTATCAGGTGAGCTTCAGGGTTGCGCAACAGCAGCAGTGAGTGCCTGAGTGCCTGAACGCAGCCCCCCCGGCCCCCCCGGCCGAGGCCCAGGTGTGACGAGCCTCACCTGCCCGCATGGAGCCCTTCCTGGCCAGCCGCAGGAGTCCCTTCTTCTTGAGGATGAAACTGCCTCCGATGAAGATGCTGGAGCTGACGGCCAACCCCAGGCCGATGTAGAAGTCGTACTTGCCCCTGTCCTGACCCATGGCGAGGCTGGATGTGTCGTTGTGGTCCGGGCAGCGCCGGTGCTGACCTACAGAACAGTTCGGACCGGACACCTGAGAAAAGAGGAAGCCGACAAAGACCTTAAAAATCAGCTGCTGTGGGAGAATCCTTTTCTTTGGTTTCACAGCGATGACCTACCGCTTCCTCAGCGGAGATAACGGAGAGGAAAACCGGCATATTTAGGACAAACTAGTTTCTCTGCCAACTGATCCAGTACGGACACAATGGAGTGTCTGTGGAGGAATGAGCAACCCTTTGTCTGGGTTTTCTACATTTAGAGAAACAAAAACCTTGAGCAACTAAGTCAATAATATTCAGGGTGTGACTCACCGCTGAGGTTAATGTTGACCGATACATAAAACAGAATGAACAAAAACTTGGACAGAATGACAAAATAACACCCACTTAATCATGAAATTAAAATATAATGAATAAAATGAAAAATAACACCCACTTGATAATAAAATAAAATAGGAAATATGAATAAAACTCATAATGTAAGATGAAAAATAAAACCCACTTGATAATATAATAAAATAGGATTAAATAAAAAAATATAATGAATAAAACTCATAATGTAAGATGGAAAATAAAACCCACTTGATAATATAATAAAATAGGATTAAATAAAAAAATATAATGAATAAAATGATCACGTAAGATGGAAAATAAAACCCACTTGATAATAAAATTTAAATAAGATTAAATTAAAAAATATGAATAAAACATATATAATGCATAAAATCCATCAGGACGCGTTTGAGGCCTGATTCAGGTTTTAACCTTTATTTATAACGTGTTTTTAACGCGTTATCAGTATTTATAACATGGATCATGAGTTCCGGAGCTTTGGGGCGTTAATTGACAACCAACCCCGATGGGATTCTTCTGAAGCGGCTGGGAACCTCCAACAAACCAGCAGCAGACTCCCAGTGTGTCCCCGCCGGGCTGTCACACACCAGCACGCCGGCCCCAGTGAGGCTCCTGGGTCAGTTCAAGAGCTTTTAACGGAGAGGCTCCCTCTTTAGCCACGTTAACTTAGCGCCACGGCTAGCTGGCTAGCTAGCTCAGTCTGTTCGCGTTAAACACGAAGAATGTGAAGAATTACTTCCGGTTGAACTCGCTGCGTTTAACGAAGTCTCCGTGAGAGTTTCTTACCTGTTCAGAAGGTGGCGGCCGGTTTCCTTAACGACAACAGAGGTGTTAGCAGCTAGAGGTTAGCTAACAGCTAGCCTACTTCCGGGTTCTGAGGCTAACCATCGCACCGATCCTGCGCTTCTTCTTCTTCTGCTGCTCGGAACACCTGTAGCCGCTGAGCTGAGAGCTTCTTCTTCTGCTGCTCGGAGGACCTGCGGCCGCTGAACTGGGGCTTTATTACTTTCTTTCTTTCTTTCTTTCTTATATTCTTTATTCAACAATTGCACATGTACAATTTCATAAATTGTCAATAAGAAACGACAAAATAAATTTAAATACAGTTAAATTATCAAGCCAGGGAGGCAACCGCTGAAAAAAAGAAAATAAAGACAGAAAAAAGCATAAAATAAAAATAGAAAAGGGAACACTGAAGACAAGGTCGAGTCTTTATAGTATTTAAAATGTTTTATTAGTTATTCTACACTTTACGTTATAAAAGTACAACTCAGCTTGATTTTAACTCCGTGTTTATTCATTATTATATTAATGATAAAGTACAGAACAACCAAAATGAGTAGGAAATTAAACTAATTTATTTATTGATGCACGTTAAATTAGTTTAATTTTTTATTTAAAAAAAACGTATTGTGTATATATATATATATATATATATATATATATATTTCTTTTCTTTTAACGTTTTAATTTTTTATTCAATTATTTTATATTTCATTTAAACCACATTTTGTTATTTAAAAATATATTTTTTTTCCCTTTTTATTCAAACCTTATAATGTGCAATATTACCTTTTTATATTAGTTAATTTAATTTTAGTTAATTTACTACTTAAGTTTTACTTTTATGGTTATTATATTTGGCACTTTGTGTTAGTATTACTTTTATACACTTTGTATTTGATACTCATTTCTGAACAGTTTAATCTCTTTATGATTAATAAAAGTTCTACAGTTTATTTCTTAAGCCATCACTTCACTTCATGTTTGGTTTGTCAAATCACTATTAAACAATTCTACAAATAGTAGAATGTCTGTCAGCGTGTTTATAATGTCGATAAATAATCCAGAATCTAAATCACATGAATAACTAGTTGTACCATTTAGTATCACAGAACTATAAGTTTACATTTTAGTATTTGATCTTTGAAACCTCGTCCATTAGACAAAAGGCTCGTTCAGTCGTCGTTAATCATTTCCTTCTTCACACTAAAGAAGCTTCTGAAGTTACACTTAATAATTAATAATAATAAATAATAATAATAATTAATAACTCACAGACACACTGAAGGAGTCAAAGTGTGTCGAGCATTAAAAGCCTGAAAGGAAAAGAAAACACATTTATTCTCAGTTCCTATTTAACCAGCCGGCAACGTTTTTAACTATTAACTATTAACAATATGTAAAAATATGAAGGTTATTCTACGGGAGGCGAAGAAACATCCTCAGAGCTGCATTTATGATTATTTATGAAATTAAAGACGGAATGATTAAAAAATAAAAAAAAGTTTTATTTTGGGCGATATTTGTGAGTTACATAGTAACTAAGAAATGTTGCATAAGAAAACTGAAAGGAGATTCAAGTAAAATGTTCAGTGAAACTAGGTGACTTTATTATTATTATGAATATTACTGTTAGGATTTTTATTCATGTATTATTATTGTAATTATTTTATTCATATATATCATTTGCTCAGTATTTCTTCTCTCTTCTTGATCAGTTACTCATACGTACATAACCACCCTTAGTATCTACAACTAGTTTGCATATTTACAATAACAATAATAGTTTTATACATAATTTCTTTTGTTTCTTTCTTTCTAGTAATCTCTTTTAAATCACTTCTTAAAACATATTTTTACAGACTGGCTTTTATGTGATGGCGTCGCTTTACTGCTTTATTTTATTGTTGATATTATTTAATTTTACTAAAGTATTTTCTTTAATTTATTTTCTTTCTTAGTTTGTTCTTTTTATATCTAATATATATACATTATATTTTATTGTTTCATCTATTGTACAGTTTTATCAAAGTTGAGCTTTCTGTGGTTTTATTGCTTGTTTTTGTTGTTATTATTATTATTATTATTATTGTATGTCAGTATTCCTCTGTTTTGCCCTTTCGCACCGAAAAAGAAATAAAACATACATAAAGAATGTCTGAAGATAAACACAAAGAAAAATCCTGAAACTCGTTATAAACACACATCAGTTAAACATCGAGTATAAAACTGTGTTATATAAGAAAGTCCTCTTCATCACTCGGCCTTCCTCTTCCTCCTCGTGACGGACGCCTCCTGAGAGACGCGCAGCAGCACGACGCCGACACACACGGTGCTCAGGCCGGCCAGCAGGGCGGCGCCGTCGGCCGCGGTGAGCGCCGTCCACTCCCTGAAGAGCAGCGCGGAGGCGAGGAGCACGCTGGAGGTGAAGGCCACGTAGTAGACGGCCTCGAACACGTTGGAGCTGAAGCCCTCCAGCGCCTTGGTGATGAAGAAGAACTGGACGAGGACGCTGACGGCCAGCGTGGCCAGGAGACCCAGGAAGAGGGGCAGAGCTCTGCTGCTGCTCTCCGGCTCCGGCCCGAAGACGTCCGCCGCCAGCAGGCCGAGGCCTTTGCTGCTGGGGACGGTGAAGCTTCCCAGGAGGGAGCAGATGGACACGTACACCATGATGTTGGAGGATCCGTGAGCCGGAGCGATCCACGCGATCAGTACGAGCAGCAGCAGCAGCACCAGGAGGGCGTACGCCACGCACACTGCAGGGGAGACGACCTCATGTTGGAGTTATTCTAGAATCACAACCACTAAGGGTCTGCTGCAGAGTTCACACACGAGGGGGATCTGACTCGGTGATTGGTGCATGAGAATAAACACAGTGCAACAGCTCATTTACAATAATAAAAAAAGAAGATTTACAATAGAATATGATATCTAGAGGACACATTCATGACCGGAGCAGATCAAAGGGAACAAACAAAAGTTGACGTGGTCACCTGGGTCCGACAGCCTGGCCTCTAACTCCACTCTGGATGTGACGGTCTCGGCTTTAGGGGCGTGGATGACGAGCACCACGGAGCCACAGCAACACAGAACGCAGCCGAGCTTCCCCACGAGGTTTAGATGCTCCTTCAGGATCCAGGACGCCAGCACGGCCCTGAAGCACAGCAGCAAGGTTGTTAGTGGAGTCCGTGACGTGACGGGTGCTTAGTGGATGTAAATAATGGGATCATCATGAGATGAAAGCATTTAATTATGGCGTAATGTCATCGTACATAAATAGTCTATACAGATTGAGATTGTATTAAAAAACGTCTCTGAAGCACCACAATATTTAAAGTTACTACTAAGAACTTTTATGTAGTGTTGGTTCTGGCGCCCCCTGTGGACTAAAGAGGTAGTGTCTCTGAGCACCAGGGTCCCTTTAGAGAACCTCTCATGGTACTGCAGCAGGGTCTGACAGTCTGCCCTCTCAGTCCTGGTTCTGGTGAAGCCGTGTCCACCTTCTCTGCTGAGGGTCTGTCCACGGTGGACTGGTCTCTGCTGGATCTGGGTCTGTCCACGGTGGACTGGTCTCTGCTGGATCTGGGTCTGTCCACGGTGGACTGGTCTCTGCTGGATCTGGGTCTGTCCACGGTGGACTGGTCTCTGCTGGAGTCTGAGCTGAAGGAGGTTCTGGTGAACCTGCATGATGTCATCTGGTCTCACCAGAATCTGACCCGGTGGCTCCGATGAGGAGCTTTAAGAAGAACTCCTGAATGTTTAGGACTTACCCAAACAAAACCCCGAGGGCTCCCAGTGGGGTGACGATCACAGCGGGGGCCACGTTGTACGCCAGGAAATTCCCAATTTGACCAACAATCACTGATGAGATGAACAAACAGTGTGTCAAAACATTTCAGTTTTAAATGTAAATAACAAACATTACACAAAAATCCGAATGTGATTTCTCGTGTTAATTATTAACAAGCAGTTTTAAAAGGGTTCATGTTCCGTCTAGTTATCACTGTAAATGTTAAAACGACCACTTAAAAATATCTGACATTTAATTTTGAATTGAAATACAAATGTATATATATATATATATATATATATATATATATATATATATATATATATGTATGTTCTTTTTGACAAAGAGTTGGATTACAGACATCTGAAATATATCCAGTCCAGCTATTAAATATGAATCGACCTGTCAAATCCTCCAGAGTCAATAGATGGCGCTATACTCACTGGACAGCGTGCCGCTCCACCAAACCACATCTGTGAGGTACGAGCCTCCTGAAAACACAGTGAGCCTGATGTTATTCATATGGATCCACTTCTACCCATCTACATAAATAATATAAATAAATAACAGGGATAAATAATAATTAAAAAAAACAATGATTCACTTTTAGACACTGAGGCATTACTCCAAAACAAAAGTCAATATAGTAAAATAAAATAAACGACAGGGATAAATAGTAATAATAATAATAATGATAATAATAATTTAAAACCAATGATTAACGCTTATAAACGAAGGCATTACTCCAAAATAAAAGTTAATAGCATAAAATAAAATAAACAACGGGGATGAATAATAATAATAATAATTTAAAACCAATGATTAGTGCTTAAAAACTAAGGCATTACTCCCAAATAAAAGTCAATAGAATAAAATAAAATAAACAATAGGGATAAATAATAATAATGATGATAATAATAATAATAATGATGATAATGATAATAGTAATAATAATAATAATTTAAAACTAATGATTAACGGATATAAACTAAGGCATTACTTCAAAATAAAAGCAAGATTATTATTATTATTTTATTTATTTTATATCCAGAGCAGTGACTTCCGGTTGGGGGACATTTAAAATCAGAAGACCCTTTAAACGGACACGTGACATCAGAAGGATCTCAGTGATCTGGCGGGAACAGAAAACGTCTACCTCTGTCGCGCGA
Organism: Ophiodon elongatus; assembly: GCA_016806645.1. Lineage (NCBI taxonomy): Eukaryota > Metazoa > Chordata > Actinopteri > Perciformes > Hexagrammidae > Ophiodon > Ophiodon elongatus. Next base: position 214,394 of record JACSYO010000394.1, on the reverse strand, counting down.
CCGCAATATTCCCTTTTTCTGAAGCACAAAAGTGGAGCCGTTGATGAAACTTGACACCACCGCTATCACGACCCCAGAAACCGGAAACGAAACACCGCTCGGTTCCGACTCGGCCGCCATTTTCCCTCCGGCCGTTTCTTTAGTTCAACTGAAGGTCCACTGTCCAGTTTCTTAGTTTGGACGGGGAAGTGGGACACTGCGCATGCGCGTTTCACCGAGCAGCCGGCAGCACCACGATGGATGGAGTCCCCGAGCGACACTGGCATACTGCGCATGCGTCAACACAACATTCTTTTTTATATTTTAAGTATATTTATTTCTATTCTATATTAATACGTCTTGCATTAATATAGAATAGAAATAAATATACTTAAAATATAAAAAAAGTACTATTAAAAAAATAGAAATATATAAAAACTGTTAAAAAGGAAAGAGCTAGACAGGAATGGGAAAACATATATTCTCAGGGATGTACAAATAAAAAGAATATGAGGGATAAGCGTTCAGATTTAATGACTTTAAAATGTTGATAAAATACAATAAATTGGAAATAAATACACTTTTTAATTAAATAAACATCTAAAACTCGGTAGCTAAATAAAACAAGGAGAATTATTTTCGCTACACCAGCATTCATACATACAGGTGAGCAATACAATATAAAGAATGCACAATATATATACATAAAATGTAATAATAAGAAAAATGCACAATATATACAAAAATAGAATAGAATAATATTAAATAAACAAAACAATAGTGCAAAGATGTAGCCAAACAAACAAACAAACAACAGTATAAAGGTGTTATAGTTGAGTGATTGATTTGGCCAGAGGTGATTTATTATATAGTCTTATTTCAGTGGGCAGGAATGATCTCCTATATCTGTCCTATAATTAAATAAACATCTAAAACTATATGAAATATGTACCTCTGCATCTAAATAAAACATTCCTTGCGCCACAGCGCCACCTAGCGGACGGGTTTGCTGTCTCTCCAGGACAACCCCGCCCCTCCAATGTCCCGCCTCGAAATCCTAAAGAAGCGCACCTTTTACAATCCGGGCCGGTGCGAGCGGGCGGGAATAAGGTCAGTGCCCGGTCACCTCGTTTCAGAAACCCCACCCCCGGTGGTACGCCGTGACACAGATCGAACGCACCGAATCTCCCAGCGACGTCTCCTTCACGTGTTTCCACGCCTCGCGACCTGTCAATCAAAGTCCCATCATGACCGTCTTGTTTAATGCAGCGGAGCAGCTGAGGGGACGAGAATAGCTCGAGCAGAGACCCGCAGGTAAGACGGAAACTCCTCAAAAAACGTCCACAGGTGGGTCGTCGTGTCGGGGACACCGCGTCCCGGTCGGTGTCGGTGTCACGTGCCGGTTGTTTCTTCATCCTTGCCCCGAATGATGATGATGGTGTAGCTTTAGCTAGCTAGGTTAGCTAGCTCAGCCTTAGCCGCACAGCTAGCTAAAGTGAACGTGACGTCGCGTGTCGCGTCTCTGAGCGGCGTTGTGTGCGCGTGTCAGTGTGTGTGTAGGGTTGTGTGTGTTGTTACCCGCGGGGTGTCCCGTTATCAAACCCCCGGAGACCCGGTTATCCCCGCGGTGTCCCGGTCACCGGAGGCGGTGCCCTTGCTAGCATCGGATGCGCGTCTCCTCCTCCACCGCGTCGCGTCGTGTTCGTGGACCCCGTTTCTCTCCCGTGGCCTTGAACTCGTTCACGTGAAGTGAGCTCATGCAAAGGTACCGTGGCTGTGTGCAACATGCAGGTGCAGGTGTGACGTTTATGTGTCAGGTAGTTTAGTTCAAGAGCTGACATCATGTTGTAAACACTGGATGTGTTTCCCGTTTGTTTACATTTGGGTGGTGGTGTTGGTCGGTTAGGTTCATGTTGTATCTTATTAAATTACACGTGAGCCATAAACATGCTTGTGTTTGTCAGAACTCACTTTATTATACAAGATTTAGACTTTCTGTGTGTGTGAAAACAATGAAATCGTGTTGAGTTTAACAGTCTGGAGTCTTTTTGTTCATAGGTGTGTGTGTGTGTGTGTGTGTGTGTGTGTGTGTGTGGGTTAGGGTTAGACACCCAGTTTGTATTTCTGCATATATAACATATAAATACTGCAACACTTTCATTCGTGGGCCATCGGTTGGATCACCGTTGTGTTTCTTCCTTCAGTAACAGATTGTGACTTTAATTTAGAAGAAAATCTTTGATATTGCCACTTAAAGTCATGGGCAAATAACTTAACCCTCACTGGTTCACAGGCACTTGTGATTATTTGTATTATTGTGTCATGCATAAATAATATGTTCCAACCCAAAGAGGCTTACAAGTCACCTGTATTTAGAAAAAGAGACTAGACACAAATAAACCATCCTGGCGTAACTTTTTTTCAAGCTTGAGAAACAAAGGAAGCCAATTTATAGTCATAACAATTAAATAACCCATTTCATTCTGCCATCGTCGGTGCACCGAAACATTCCTGGATAATATTATTTCATCATTAAAAGAACAATGTAGAACTTCTCCTTCACATATTTGACACAAGCTGTTGTCCTCCTAGATAGAAGCCTCAGTCCTTCATACGTTACCTATAACCTAAGATTTAGTGCCATAACTCGGCTTGAGTTGCATGCATGTTCATAACTTTGGCTTTAAGCTCTCTTTGAACCATGTTTTCTTCTTCATGATGTCATTGTGAGATTATCGTCATCGTACCGTAACTTTGTTCACATGTCTTATCGTACTAATCACCTTCCACCTCTCTATCTTGCAGGTTGGCTGCGTTTGCAGCCAGGAGAGGAGAGGGGAAGATGCCGTCTCCATCTTTTACCCTCGATGCTCAGCTGAGATTTCATGACAAATGGCTGAAGATAGACCTCCAGGTTTGTGTTCGTAAAAGAAAGAAACGTGTCAAAGTTTGACAGTATTCTTTTCATCTTTTTAAAACATCTGTGTTGCTCCGTTTCTTTTCAGAAGCTGCTTTGTTTCTAAAATGTTGCATCATGTTGGGAACATAGAAAGCGAATGCATGTTTCACTATATATCATAAACATCTACAATTCAGTGTCTTTACCAGAGAGTCGAACTAACCTGACAAACCTGATCGCTTCAGGCTGATCTGCGAGCTGTTCCAGGAGCTTTCACGGATGATTATTGTTTTTCCTGTAATGTGGGAAGAGGTGAAGCCCATAATATCGCAGTCAGTTAGGGGAAAAGGTATTTTTCTTCACAAGGATCTATGTTGTGGAAACAAACCCTTGTTGGTTGTAATTATGAGGTCGTTTATAAATGATGGATTTAGAGAAGAACACTCTGGATCCACCGTCTCGTTCTACTACACTCTGTACTCGTACGTTTGTTCATTCTCGCGGCTCTGGATGAGGACTGAAATTGGGAAAGTGTGTCACGTGTTCCCATCGTTGGAGCCCTCTGCGGTGCTGAAGGCAGCTCCAGTGTTAAGTGTCCGGTCTCTGAGCGAACATGTTTTTGACATTTTAGGACATTGGATCCTTGAGAGCAAGAGCTGGCTTTCCTCTTGTGAGTGTTTCTTAGTAAAGCAAAGCATGAATGGTGCACCGGTGGGGACGATGACACCGATTGTTTACAGCAGACGTGTCCTTGAATCAGTTGGAACTCGGTGTTGACGGAACAGTTGTTTTGTTTTTTTATTTAGATTTGATAATAGCTGATTGGCTGTGAGATTTCTTAGCTGTGTTATAAAGACTGCAACAGATTTAACAGGTGGATGAATTTCTGTTCGCTCCAGATGTTTGAAGTCCTCACAGCGGTTTATTTTTTTCTTCCTTTGTGGCCACCTGGAGAAAAAGTTGTACATCTGATTACGTCACTGTAGTAAATAGTCTGTCCTGAACTTTATATGCCAGACAGACTTTATCGTAGCAAAGAGCAAAAAGCCCGTGTGTGGGAGCAGATCGGTTCGAGTGGAGACTGAATGTAACTGGTGAGTGTTGAGCTTTTATCTCAGACGGATCGTCCTCTTTGCTCTTTGGATTGAGCGCTGACCAGTGTAAGAGGGAAACATCCCCTGGTTGGTGCTCATGGTGGAACAACAAATAGCTAGTAGCCCAAATGGATCATAAAAAGCAAAGGAGGGATGCTAGTCATCAGCCGTTAGAGCTGTGAGCGAGCTTCTGGCAGAAAGAAAGCCCCAAAGAGGAATAAAATACGGGAAAGTAAGATGTGTGGTTATTTAAAAATATGATAATGAGAAGAGAATATTTATAGATGACAGTACAACACTAAATCAAGCTGAGCTCACCGGTCACACTGGTATTATTATAATATGTGATGAGCCCGTCTGTGTATAACCCTTGAAGGTGTGAATACACACCGATCAAAGAAGATTTGAGTTCAGGAATGTGCAGTGCTGATTTGTGTGTTTCTCTCCGTCAGCGGGCCTTCTCTCCAGAGGGACTGTGTGAGATGTGGAATGAAATGGTGAAAGATGAGGAGATCTCATTCAACGGAGAAGAGTCGGCTCACCCAGGTACGGCACCCGAGAACACATCTGTTTGTGACACACCTGTTCTCCGGTTGTCCTTTTGACCTTGCTGTTGGAGCTGAAGGTCAACGTCAGACTGTCTCTTGCTCATTTCAGAGGATTGCACCGACTGCTTTGGAACTCAGAAGAAAGATGAACCCAACGACAAAGAGAAGAAAGAGGAGGAGGAGACGTCAACGTCCGTTCACCACTCCATCATTGAGACCTGGGACTGGGGCCGACAGCCAGGTGAGATCGCCACGGCAACGAGGATGAGACTCCTACGATGCTCAGGGACGGGTATCCTTAGGATTTTATCAATACTAGTACTCTTATTGATACTCTTATCGGTGCTTTTTGATTATTTTGTGAAAGGAAAAAGACAATTTATTAAGAAAAGCATCCACATTTCATTATTATTCTTGTACGTAAACAAATAGTTTTTCTTGAGTTCCTAAAACCTTTAAACTCCATTCTCAGATCATCAATGATCTCATTGATGATCCCTTATCTAGTGGTCAAACTCCGTATGACATCACTAAAACTACGTTACCCGATGTGTGACATCACTAACGTTACCTGATGACATCACTAACGTTACCTGATGACATCACTAACGTTACCTGATGACATCACTAACGTTACCTGATGACATCACTAACATTACCTGATGACATCACTAACAGGTGATGTTCTGCTTGCTGGTCTCATGTTGTGATGAACTGATGATGGTTCCTCTTTTACTCGTGAGGCTTTTATTGAGTTTGGGACGACCAGAGTTCTAACATCTACTGGAGTCACATGATGAGACACTTTGGATCTTTGTGTCCTCTCTGACATCATGTGAGTCTCACGCAGGACTGAGCCGGAGACAAGGAGACAAGGAGACAAGGAGACAAGGAGACAGAGAGACAAGGAGACAGAGAGACAGAGAGACAGAGAGACAGAGAAAGAGGAGGTTTGAGACGAGGACGTAATAAAGAACCGATAACTCCAGACCTCATCAATACTCCGGGTTTCTACTCATTAAGAACCGGTTCTTGTTTAGAACCAGGGTCTGGGGGGTGGACGGGGGGTCGTCCCTAGCGATGCTTCACAGCTCTCCTGTTATTTTACGCCTCTCTGTTTCCAAGTAGGGTAATTAATACCATGCCGACATGCAGACGGTTTCACAACATTTAAATGTCGACTAGATTCAATGATACTGACCATTTCGGCACATGGCCACCGTCCCTGCTGATCGGGCTCGCGGCCGTCGGCCTGCTGATGTCTGCAGGTTTCTCTGGCACGTGAGATTTGGAAACTCTGAAATGACAAGTAGCCGTCTGCAGGTCTGAAGTGGTTATTTTTACCCCTCGGAGTGTAATCTTGGTAGGCGTGTTAATGTGGCCCAGCGAAGGGACACTGGGTGGGACGGTGTCATGGTGGGGGGAGATAAGCATTGGGTGGTGGGAGGAAGGGGAGGGGGGGGATAGGGGGGGGCAGGAGGGTCGACACTGATAGTGAATGCAGGCTTTGCTAGCAGCCTCTTCGCCTCTTCTTATTTTCGGAACCAGGAAATCACACAAGTCTGATTTTACATCGAGTAACTGGATCGCTACATGACGAGTGTCGGTCTCTGATCTTAAAGGGACAGTACGGATGTCTGTGTGAGGTTCTCCTCCAGAGTTTCACTACAGCAGATGGAGCAGAGTGATGTTCTGCTGTGGACGTATTTTAGACTCCTAAAAGAATCTCTATCAGTTTAATGAACGCTATATTTAGAATATCTCCACCTCTTCACCTTGATGTCAGACAGACCTTTCTGAGGGGAACTGAAGCTGTTATCTATGTTCTCTTAAACACACCAGACTCCATTCACAGAAACAGAGATTTAACCTCTCAGGACACAGGAGTCTTTTAACATGAATATTCAGCTTCAACACCAAAAATAATAAAATGTTTCTTGGAAATAAGTCATTCAGCATAAAAAAAACTGAAGAAATCGACTCAGTGAATGAGTCGACTTCGAGGTCGTTTTGGTCCAAGAGGAGGCCGCCTGAGGGGGAACTGAAGTTATTTCGATCTATGCTCTGTTCTAAGCTACGAGACTCCTTTGACAAAAACAGTAATTCTACCTGGCAGAAGACGGGAGGAGCTGATAGATAACAGCTTCAGTTCCCCTCAGAAAGGTCTGTCTGACATCAAGGTGAAGAGGTGGAGATATTCTAAATACAGCCTTCACTTAAACTGATAGAGATTCTTTTCAGGTTTGCTTTTGTTTTGTCTCCCGTCTTCTGAATAAGGACCTCACACGACCTTTAAAGTCCAGACAGCGTACTTCCTGCTCGTCCACTGAGTGGTCAGATGGAACATGTTGGAGCCCAAACTATGGTTTCATCTCATCGACAGATGAGCTCTGATTCTCAGCAGTGGATGTATTTTTTTTCTTTGATATATATATATATATTTCACAAAGAGTTCATCACGTGGTAGTTCTCTTGCACAACTCCCCGGGTAACGGTGTGTAACAAGTAGTGAGCCAGACGGCCGAGCGCAGCTGACTGAGTGTTGCTCGTCGGGCCAGTCGGGCTCACATGAAGCTTAAGTGGATCTCTGGTCTGCTATTTCTGCTCATCTCATCTTTCCTGCAGCGCTGCCACACACACACACACACACACACACACACACACACACACACACACACACACACACACACACACACACACACACACACACACACACACACCTATATGCATTTATATTTAGTCTTGAGCCAGATCAGAACAAAGGGCCGGCTGTGTTCATGGCCGGTGGGCGACATGCTGAATGTGATGAGTAAGAAGCTGAAGCATCATGGGACCGTTTCCTTTAACACCATGTTGTTTGTGTGAAGGAGAGAAGAGCGGGATGTTTCATCCTAATTGCAGTTCAATAACATCAATAAAGTTTATTTTATTTTTACGGTAACGTACTGGACCGTCTACATATAAAACCTTGTAAGTCTCCGGTGCATCATGTAAACTTAAGAGTTAAATCTTAAAGTTTGAAGACCGCTTAAATCATTTAAATGTAGCAGTATGTTTACAGAATGCTTTGTTTTTGTAGAGTTAAATGTGGGTTTACATGAGCAGTGAAATGTATCTTTAAAGCTTCGTGCGATATTTTTTGTCAACAGTTGTAATATATATATTACACTTAAATTTTTACATTATATTTCAAGTCTCTCTGCCAGAAATTTGCTTTGAATTGCAGAAGACAAATATAAAAAATTAAAATTATTCTAATCATAGGTGAACATAAATACATTACAAATCTAGACAAATTCTTCCTATTAGAATTTATTAATGGATTTTAGAAATATTATAATACCAATATCATTGTATCCAGATCTCTGCAGAAATATCAGCTTTAAACACGATGAATAGACAAGAAAACATTTGAATGTTTATTTAGAGTTTGAATGTCAACTTTATGAATGAAGCTTCCAACTATGTGAAGCGACCCAAACACATTTAAAACTCATACTCGGCTTTCTCGCCATAAAAAACTGACATGCGGAGGTTCATTTATATGTATTTTGAACAGTTCCAGGTAGTTTCCTGTGAGAAGTACTCGTGGGTGACGTACCTTGCCCTGTTTCCGTGGTGACGTGGTTTTCTCTGCTTGTGTGCGTAGACGAGACGGAGCTGAAGGACTGTCTCCTGGTGCTGGTGGACGACCAGCAGAAGCTCTCGGCTCAGATGGCCAAAAGCACGCTGTCGGCCCAGCGCCTCCGCCAGCGCCTCGTCATCCTGGAGCGCTACCTCATCTCGCTCAGCCACAGCATGATGGAGGAGAAGTACAAGGTCCGCTGGAAGGGCCCGCCCAGCCCCCCGCTGCCCGCTGCCGACAACAAGAGGTAAGGAGGCTCAAGGTGGAGCCCTGAGGGGGCCGGAGCCCTGAGGGGGCCGCAGGGGAGACGGGCGGGGAGGGGAGACGAGTGGGACCTTGTGGGGGGGTCCTGTGACCTTGTGGGGGGGTCCTGTGACCTTGTGGGGGGGTCCTGTGACCTTGTGGGGAGTCCTGTGACCTTGTGGGGATCCAGGGTCTCTCACCTGGAGGGAATCGAGAAGCTGAATGTGCTGGTGATCCAAGGTTTTATGTAGTGAGTGATACAGAACATAGTATTTATTGGAGTGAGTGATACAGAACATAGTATTTATTGGAGTGAGTGATACAGAACATAGTATTTATTGGAGTGAGTGATACAGAACATAGTATTTATTGGAGTGAGTGATACAGAACATAGTATTTATTGGAGTGAGTGATACAGAACATAGTATTTATTGGAGTGAGTGATACAGAACATAGTATTTATTGGAGTGAGTGATACAAAGACTCTGATTCGACTCTTCAATACAAAGACTCCACTATTCTACTCAAATTGATGTTTCAGTGATGATTTTGACCACATTAACAAAGTCAGACTCAAGTTCTCTGAAACTCCAGAGGACAAAATGAACTGTGAAGAATCAAAAAGACATCGAGTGAAACGACTAAACTCCATAAACCAACCTCCACTATCGAGAGGAGGGATTATAATCATCTGTAAACTCATATCATATTCATAAACTACTTTATTACCTTCATACAAACCCTGTAAAGAAGAAAGTTGAGTATTAAATGTGTTATAAAGAAACAAAGGTTTAATAAACTGTAAAATATTTGATTTGGCTGCTAAATATTTACTCAAATGAATATTTTTAAGACTTCCTGTTTCTAAAACCTCTAACAACAAAGTGACTGTAAAACCCTCAGATGTGTGAACTGTGCTTTTTATTAGTGAATATTTATGACATCTGAAAAGCTCTGATCACGCAGCAAACGCCCTGCAGCTCAGTGTGTGACTGCACGCTGTGTTGTCCTGACACACACACACACACACACACACACACACACACACACACACACACACACACACACACACACACCTTGTGTTAATCTCTGTGTGTGTGTTTCCAGCCCCCGTCCGGCCAGTAAAGGTGTAGAAGGTCTGGCCAGAGTCGGCTCCAGGGCGGCGCTCTCGTTCGCCTTTGCTTTCCTTCGTCGAGCCTGGAGGTCAGGTAGGAATGAGACTTCTTGTTCCCCGGTGGAGGAGGTGGAGCAGCAGCAGTAGTAATACTAGTAGCAGTAGTAGTAATACTAGTAGCAGCCGGACAGCTGTCCATGGATGTGTTGCACCATGCATGTCAACACTGCTCGGAGTAAACAGCACAACATGTTTCTCAATGCTATGTTTTTAGCATTAGCTTGTCGCGTGTGCAGCGTTTAAGGCCGGGAGGCTCGTTGGTAACATCTCTACTGCTTTGCTCTGAAGCTTCATGCTTTAACAGAAAAGGCCCCAGCATAGGAGGATGACTTAGACGAGGTTCATTAGAAGTTCATTTCCGCAGCACATTTCAGCAACGAGGCACATCAAAGGGCTTTGTTATGAAACATCAAAGAGCATCAAGACAAAGAGCAAAAGAAACGCATTATAAAAGAACATTTATATGCATTTAAATATTCATGAATGAGCCGAGAGAATAGAAAATACAAACGAGCTCAAATATAATATGACAGACAAGAATAAAAGTTACAGTTGAGTGTAAGAAATTAAGTCTTCAGGCTTTGGTTTTAAAAGAAGTGAGAGATAGTTATATGGAGAATATAAACCCATCAGTCAATGATCACTATGCCAAAGTTGAATATATACTTTGATTCTAGGCCGTAGTTTATGATTCTGTTCTGTGTTGAACTGATTTTAAAATAAAGTCTTCATCATGCGTGTAAACATATTTTAATATAAAGCAGTCCAATAAAACCACATCACAGATTTTGACCTCAAAAAGACCATAGAGTTGAATTAAAGTAATATACAATTTAAAAACCTATTTATGGCTCACACAGTGTGATTGTATCTAAATTAAAGTGACGGCGTTTGTTCAAACGTCCTTCATTTGGTCCACACACTCCTCACTCGTTTTGAGCTTTGTGTTTAAAACTTTATATTTATATTCAAATGTTTGTGTCATGTCGCCCCGCGTGTCGTGTATAAAACAGGAGCTTTGTGTTTCCCAGGAGACGATGCGGACCTTTGCAGCGAGCTGCTCCAGGAGTCTCTGGATGCGTTGCGAGCGCTGCCTGAAGCCACGCTGTTCGACGAGGGAACCGTGTCCTCGGTGTGGCTCGAAGTTGTCGAGCGGGCCACCAAGTTCCTCAGGTTTGTTTTTTAAAAAAAAAAAAAATGTATATCAGTCGCTCATTTTCTATGTTGTGTAAAGGAGAGCGAGAGCTTCTGCTCACAGGCTCTCCCTGTTGTGGAGGAGAGAGGCCTTCTGCATGGCTCCTCTCTGTGCTCTGAGGACAGATTTTGACCCGAATCCATGGTTCCAGTTATAACAAAAAGGTTTTATATAAAAAGGTAAAGCAAACATAATTACAAGTTGAATCACACTATAGAATCTGCAAATATATTCCATGCAATAGCGTCCTTAATACATCCAATCCCGGCAGGCCAGTGGTAGTCTGGCCTGCCGGACAGTCAGTCCAAGAAAAGCTTCCTTCCTCCTCTCTGTTTGAAATTGTGTCCAGTTGTATCGCTCTCTGGTCCTTCAACCCCGTCTTGACCAAAGGCTCCAGCCTTCCAATTGGTCAAATCCTCCTTCACACATTCCTTACTGATGTGTGCTGCCTTGTTTCAATCTGCATCTTCCGTGTGTGGGGATTTGACATACCTGCTTCATGCCCTCTCATTCCTCTGAACCTTCACTGTGTCTTCTTAATACATTCAAATCATTCTATTTGCTATAGTTGCATAATACACTCAGTGTTGTTATTTATCTTAACTTCACAGCATTTAACACATTGTGATACATAACTATCACTATGAGCGCTATTTAAGCTTAGTTTTCTCACAGTTGCAAGACATGTTTTGAGATTCTCATGTCTTACCTTCTTTGGGACCAGTGATGTACACGGAAGCGCCAGCACCAAAGGCAACATTCCTCTGCAGGACCAGCACCTCGCCCTGGCCATCCTGCTGGAGCTGGCTGTGCAGAGGGGAACGCTCAGGTAACCGGAGAACCCGCCGATGCCCTTCTGCAGGTGGAAACGCCCCCTCTCCGCTCACGTTGTGTCTCTGTGTCCTTGTGTGTCTCTGTGTGTCTTTGTGTGTCGTGTCCAGTCAGCTGCTGTCTGCCGTGCTGCTGCTGCTGCGCCTGTGGGAAAGCGGCACCAGAGAGATGGACAACGAGCGCTCCACCCAGGGAACCAGCGCCCCTCTGCTGCCCCTCCTGCAGCGCTTCCACAACATCCACAGCAGCAAGGAGGAGCCCATTCCTGAGGAGGAGGCTGAGGTGAGACTGTCCCCTCTGGAACCGGCAGTACAGTTAGACTTAGAGGTGTAACGGACCGTTGTGGATCCTGATCCGTACTGCCCCCCCTCACAGATTAACTTTAACCATCACAGAGTAAATAAAGTTCTACTGACGATGGTTCTCCTCCAATATTCAGTGAAACATGTGATCAGGACATCATGATGTGTCTCTAGTCTCTGATTTCTGATCATGTGACTTTGTAAACAACCAATCAGTGTTTAAAGCAGCAGGAGGAGAGGTAGTAACGTTAGCAGCACCGCTAACGGAGAACCAGCAGGAGGAGAGCTAGTAACGTTAGCAGCACCGCTAACGGAGAACCAACAGGAGGAGAGCTAGTAACGTTAGCAGCACCGCTAACGGAGAACCAACAGGAGGAGAGCTAGTAATGTTAGCAGCACCGCTAACGGAGAACCAACAGGAGGAGAGCTAGTAACGTTAGCAGCACCGCTAACGGAGAACCAACAGGAGGAGAGCTAGTAACGTTAGCAGCACCGCTAACGGAGAACCAACAGGAGGAGAGCTAGTAACGTTAGCAGCACCGCTAACGGAGAACCAACAGGAGGAGAGCTAGTAACGTTAGCAGCACCGCTAACGGAGAACCAACAGGAGGAGAGCTAGTAACGTTAGCAGCACTGCTAACGGAGAACCAACAGGAGGAGAGCTAGTAACTAATTATTATCAGTGGCAAAAAAACATGATATTTTCTCCCTTTGTTCTTTTGTGCTGATCAGATCAGTGAGTTTTATGATCCAAGTTTCCAGTTTCTTTACACCAAATGAGATGGACCAAACTGAAGCTATGACGATGAGATCGTTGCCTCGTGTGTTGCTTGTGAACATCCATCTTCGAAGCGTCCCCGTTTTTATTCCCGTGGCTTCTCCGAGCTAATGAGCACTTTGCTGTGGTTTTCAGATCCTCACGGCCCAGATGAGTCCCAACGAGAGCTTCCTGCGCTACCTGACCTTGCCTCAGGACAACGACCTGGCTATCGACCTTCGGCAGACAGCCGTGGTGATCATGGCTCACCTGGACCGCTTGGCTTCTCCTTGCAGCCCTCCACACTGCAACTCCCCCACATCACACAAGGTGACAATGAGTTTTAATATATATCTATCTCTCGATCTCTATAGATCTCTATACCTCTCTAGATCTCTGTAGATTTCTATAGATCTCTCTATAGCTCTAGATCTATATCTCTATAGAGATATAGATATACTGTGTGTGTGTGTGTGTGTGTGTGTGTGTGTGTGTATATCTATCTATCTCTATCTCAGTCCTCCTCAAAAATATTTTTAACACATTTAAATGCTCTTCACGGTTTCTTAGTTTATAACCCCCATCTCTGTCTCAGAACTTTTTTGAAATCTTGCCAGGATTTTAAAAATGTCTTGCTTTGTCCATGATGTGCACACTGTTTCCTGTTTACTATAACATAAGATATGGTGGGATAAAAACATTGATAACATAAACTGTTTATAAGAAGTGAACGTAGTCATCGTGACGTCTCTCGTTGGTTTGTGGACGTTTTGAAGCCTTGAGTTCGGCAATTTGGCCGTCGCCATCTTGTTTTTTTTGCAACCAGTGAACAGGAAGTGACCATATATGGACTGAGGAGGATGTAGAGACGCCGTATACGTCTCTGGTGTCGACCTGTCAATCACCTTGTAGCCCCGCCCCTAAAGCATCCCCTGCTTTATGGTCTGTTTGACTCTACATGGACCATAATTTACTAAATGAACATCATGCTGTATTGAAGAAGACTTGAAACTAGAGATTGAGACATAAACTCATGTTTACAATGTTTACTGAGGGAATAAATCAAGAGAGAAGTAGAGTCATTTTCTATAGACTTCTATACAACCAGAGGAGTCGCCCCCTGGTGGTCAGGAGAGAGAATGCAGCTTTGACTTCTATACAACCAGAGGAGTCGCCCCCTGGTGGTCAGGAGAGAGAATGCAGCTTTGACTTCTATACAACCAGAGGAGTCGACCCCTGGTGGTCAGGAGAGAGAATGCAGCTTTAACACATGAAGCTTTGACTTCATTTTAAAGAACCAGAGGTTGCCTCATCATAAGACTTCACACAAGATTGACTCCTTGATCGTCGGTTAATAAAATGTGAAAGGCTGACGGGACTTTTATACACAGTATTTTATTTAACGCTCATGTGTTTTTGAGAAGAAGTGACACCATGTGACTCCCTCTCTGGCTCTTTGTGTTGCAGGGGACCTTGCAGGAGGTCATTGCCTGGGGCCTGTTGGGCTGGAAGCTTTACGCCAACGTCAACGGGCCCATTCACTGCAAAGGCCTGTCGAACCTCGGAGTCGCTCAGATCGTCTGCTCAGAGAAGAGCTTCCTCATCCTGTCCAGTAGCGGCGCGGTTTACACCCAAAACTACAAGAGCACTACCCTGGTCAGTTCTGTTTATTAACGTACCTTCTTCTAATGAACCTCGTTCAGAAAATCCAAAAGCTGACGCCTTCATCTCTGTGTGCGCCGCAGATTGAGTCTCTGTCTATCTGTCAGCTATTTCTTTTTTAACTATAGTCTGTTTTAACTGTTTTTAACTATAGTCTGTTTTAACTATGTTTTTAACTATAGTCTGTTTTAACTATGGTTTTAACTATAGTCTGTTTTAACTATGGTTTTAACTATGAACTATGTACTGGCTCTGTGCACTCTGAGATTCTTTATGAATGAAAAGTGCGTTACAAATTAAATGCATTATTATTATTATTATTATTATTATTATTATTATTATTGTTATTATTATTACTGTCTCGTGTTTCAGGCTCCGATGCTGATCCACGGTCTGAGCTCCAGAAAGGTGGTGAAGCTGGCGGCTCATCCCGACGGGCAGCACTACTTGGCCCTGTCGTCCAACGGGGAGGTGTTCTCCTGGGGCTGCGGGGACGGAGGTCGCCTTGGACACGGAGACACCACGTGAGCAAATAGAGAAAACCCCAGCTGATGTTTGATTTACATAAGAGGCTCCCCACGTACCTTCTTAAGTCCCCACTTTAGCATTTCCACCTTGTCATCTGATATAAACTATGAAGCGATATGAAATGGAAACTCTCCAGATTGAAAGGACTTCTGCATTTGTGTCATTCACAAAAGCTGCAGATAGTTTTAGAATTAAATTATTGATCAGGCGGATTTAATTATTATGATTCTCGATACGATATTATCACAATACTTAAGTCACGATACGATACTATTGCGATTTTAAACATTTTGGGATATGCTGAGTATTGCGATATCAAATATTGTGATTTATAAGCTATTTTCATTTGCAAATTATGCAGTTTGTGAACTTCTGTTTTATTTAACGAGTTCATCTCACTTCAGTCCAGTTCTAATCGGCCTTTAGCCAATGTACAGAAATATTTCCTTTTTAATATGTTGAAGTCATATAAAAGTCATTTATAGTAAATAAAATATTTAATTTTTAGTGATTTTAAAACTATTCATTGTTAGGACAGCTAGTAACGTTAGCAGTAATTTATAGGTTTTGTTTCTTTTTAAAAACACAATTCAAATGATAAGGAAATAAAAGATTGTATTTTTATGGATTAAAATAAATCTAGTCATTCTTAGTGTTAATGAAGTCTAATAATGAGCTGAGAGCGTGTTAGGAAGTTAAACAGCTCATTATTCATCTCTAATATCTATTTTTATATTCATGTGAAAACATCCGAATTTATTTTTAGTTTATCACCAAAAAACGACATTTTACAAGACATTTGAACTTTGAATTTTAAATTATTTAGTTTAGTCAAATACTCATTTTTACTGGAGGGAGCTTGAACGCACCTCGATGGAACCTCCGTACGGTTCCTCTCCGTACTTCATAACAGCTGTTGACGTTGAAGTCGACCTTGCTAACGTTTCGGGCTCTCCTTTTGATTTCAACACGGGTTTGTTGTTCACAGTATAAATAGATAATTATAAATTATATTACAGGACAAAATCTGGGACGTTGTGTTAAAGTTTTAAGCTGTTACACCTGACAAAGAGAAAGAAAACATCCAACACTAAAACAAAGCTTGAGACATAAATTATTACTTTTAGTAATGTGTTAAAAGGACTAAGTGTTAAAAATAACATCTTAAACTTGTTTATTTTTGGATAATAAGACATCTATAAGCACTAACTTGTTTACAGTTTATAGAAGTTATGAACTTCTTATAATTGTTTATAAAAGCGTTACAAACATATTGATCAAGTTTATCTAACTTACCTAATTATTTTAGTTTTCTGTTGCTTTATTAAGATGAATACATACTTAATTATGCCCTTATTAACAGTTAACTATGCTTTTTCAAGTACCGGATCTAAAGCGAGAACAATGCCTTTGTACAGGTTAATAAATCCTTAATTATGCACTTATTAACAGTTTTTTAAAAAACTTTTAGTTTCATTAGAAAGATTCCCGAAAAGAGCCTTGTGTCTGTCGTTGAAGGGTTTTTAATCTCCACCACGTTTCCTTCAGGTATCTGGAAGAGCCCACCATGATCGTGGCCTTCAACGGGAAACAGACGGGGAAGCACGTGGTGCACGTGGCCTGTGGGAGCACGTACAGCGCGGCCATCACGGCCGACGGGGAGCTGTACACGTGGGGCCGCGGGAACTACGGCCGGCTGGGCCACGGTGAGCTCATCACGGAGACCCTGAGACCCTGAGACCCTGAGACCGGGGCTGTTGGGAAATCAACGGTCAGGAGGGGTTCTCCTGTTTTTTTTTTTTTTTTTTTTTTGGTTTCCATCAATTAAGTGATTGTTTTGTAATTTTCTTATTTCAGAAAAGAAAGAAAAAATCAAAAAATATATATATATATATATTTTTTTCTTTTTTTTTAAACTCACTTTTTATTTAGTTTTCAACAACATAACAACATGAATTTTCAGTTGTATGTAGTACACATGGTATTCAGGTACAGTGTATAACACACAGAAAGAACAACAAACATCAAATGGTGCTCACTCCAAGATAGAAGAGGGGAAATAAGGATAATAATAATAATAATAATAATAATAATGAATAGATTACATACATGAATAATTAAATAAAAATAAAATAAATAATTTAAATAGGGTGAAGAACTAATAATTGTCCACTCCTGAGTGTAGTGTTCTAGGTGTTAAATATGCTTTTCAGTGAGGAAAATCTAAACATTTTAAATACACGGATATAGTGTTTATGAATTTGCATACGAAATATGC
Organism: Ophiodon elongatus; assembly: GCA_016806645.1. Classification (NCBI taxonomy): domain Eukaryota; kingdom Metazoa; phylum Chordata; class Actinopteri; order Perciformes; family Hexagrammidae; genus Ophiodon; species Ophiodon elongatus. The sequence goes on along the minus strand of JACSYO010000394.1, from coordinate 197,279 downwards.
ACGAGTACCCTCTTTGGTTTGTGACATTGTTCACAAAGTGAGGACGCGGCCTCGGCTCGGGTTAAACACGTCTAACGTCGGTTTGTTTCTAGGCTCCAGCGAGGACCAGACCACGCCCATGCTGGTGACGGCGCTGAAGGGGCTGAAGGTCATGGACGTGGCGTGTGGGAGTGGTGACGCACAGACGCTCTCTGTGACGGAGAACGGTAAGAACAAGGGAACAGAATCCATCGGCGTGTGTTCCACAGCTCGGAGTGTTTGAGGACTTTGAGCCTTTTTATGAACACTTTCCGTAATTACCCACAATTCATAGCAGTGTGACGTTAAACTCGGGGTTACCAGTGGAAGCCGGAGACTTTAAAAAAAAAAAAGGTAAACAAAGAGGACGGCTCAGTCTGATATATTAGATTTACACAGAAACGTTAAGGATCCAAGATGGAACATAAAAACATGAAATCAGAGGAATAAAAGCATTTAATTTTGTTATTGAACCTGTTTTGATAAAAACAAGTAAATGGATTATTTAACAACGACGTCTCCTCTCGTGAGGAAAGAGTCTGGAAGACGTTCAAATCAGGGACTAAAAAGTACAAAATAAATACCCACAATTATGCACAACATGTTGTGACGTCCCATTCACATTTACACCATGTTAAGCCCTCACAGCCTCTCACGCAACCATTTAACAGGTCGCTTAGGTCTCTGGGGTTTAAGGTTTAAGGCCTTATGCTGCGTTCACACCACTTTTTTCGCATTAATTTTACTTGCCGGACTATTTGTGGTTATTTCACGTCATTCACGCTAGACGTGCCGGAGAGGGGGCGTGGCTTATCTCCGTGGAAATAGTTCATTTCTGCCATCCACCGTGGAAGAAAAAAAACACTTTCTGCTTTGTACATGTTGTGGAAGTCCCACAAACGTGGGAACATCAAACGCCCTCATGTCTGGGTTCATAATATTTTTTATATATATATATTTTTATATATATATATATATTTATTTATCTCTTTATTTATTTAGTTATTTAGTTAGTTATTTATTTATTTTCCGTAGCCGCTCACAGCTTCTCCAGGAGCTGCGTCTGGATGAAGCCGCTTCCAGTCTATCAACTTCTCCTCCAGAGTTTCTGATTCAACAATGGCAGAACCTCAGTGATGAGGGGCGGAGCTTCTCAACGCTGATTGGCTTTCGCAACTCAGCGTCACGCAAATTTTTCGCCCGAGTTGAAATATTTCAACTCGCGTCTGTGCGTTGTCTTTGTTTGTAATCTACTCGCGCGAAAAATTCTCAACGCTTCTGGTGTGAACGCAGCATTAAGGGGGCACGCTGGGACTGGACCGTAGGATTGTGGTTCACCGTCTCTCTCTCCGTGCTTCCTCAGGTCAGGTCTGGTCCTGGGGCGACGGAGACTACGGCAAACTGGGCCGAGGAGGCAGCGACGGCTGCAAGACGCCCAAGCTGGTGGAGAAGCTGCAGGACCTGGACATCGTGAAGGTGTGCTGCGGCAGCCAGTTCTCCGTGGCCCTCACCAAAGACGGGCAGGTGTACACCTGGGGGAAGGGGGACAATCAGCGCCTCGGCCACGGCACCGATGAGCACGTTCGATACCCCAAGCTGCTCGACAGCCTGCAGGGTGAGTCGGCTATCATACACACTTCATTCTGGTAAATGTGTTAAAAGGACTAAGTGTTAATAATAACATCTTAAACTTGTTTATTTTTGATAATAAGACTTCTATAAGCACTATAAGAAACTTGTTAACAGTTTATAGACGTTATGAACTTCTTATAATTGTTTATAAAAGCATTGCAAACATATTTATTAATTTTATCTAACTTACCTAATTCATTTTTTAGTTTTCTGTTGCTTTATTAGGATGGATACATACTTAATTATGCCCTTATCAACAGTTCACTGTTTTTTTCGAGTACCAGATCGAAAGCGAGAACAATGCCTTTATACAGGTTAATAAATCCTTATATATATATATATATATATATATATATATATATTATTTATTTATTTATTTATTTATTCTCTGCATAATAAAGGATTCATGTTAATAAGGCATTGTTCTCCCTTTTATAAAAGGTACCTGCCCAAATCATAGCTGGCTGCTAATAAATGCATAATAAAGTATGCCTTATTTCATTGTTTTACTAACTTTATCAACCTGCCAGGAAACTATTCTGTACAACTAAATCTGCCACAATAATAACAAGATGGCTCATGTTAATTAATATCCATCGTCCATTCTTAAATTAAATAAACATAAACCTGTAATAATCTTAATAAAGCAACAAAAAAGCTTTGTAAATTTTTCCCAATTAAATAATAATAAAATATAACTATCATAGGTAAGGTATTTCAAGTTTGTAATGAATTATAAGAAGCTCATAAGGCTTTTATTCTTTAAAGACTTCTATAAACTGTTAAAGTTTCTTATGAATGCTTTATAATCTAACAATAAATGTGTTTATGATGCCGCTATTAACACAGTCACCTACTTATGTTAATAACATCTGATAAGGACCTTATTACCTGGTAACTAACACTTATTATAAGGACCTTATTACCTGGTCACTAACACTATTACAAGGACCTTAACCTCCAGCGTGCCTGACATGCTGAGGCTTTTAGAATGAGGCTGATCTTTTAGAATGAGGCTGATCTTTTAGAATGAGGCTGATCTGTTAGAATGAGGCTGATCTGTTAGAATGAGGCTGATCTGTTAGAATGAGGCTGATCTTTTAGAATGAGGGTGATCTTTTGGAATGAGGCTGATCTGTTAGAATGAGGCTGATCTTTTGGAATGAGGCTGATCTGTTAGAATGAGGCTGATCTTTTAGAATGAGGCTGATCTGTTAGAATGAGGCTGATCTTTTAGAATGAGGCTGATCTTTTAGAATGAGGCTGATCTTTTAGAATGAGGCTGATCTGTTAGAATGAGGCTGATCTTTTAGAATGAGGCTGATCTTTTGGAATGAGGCTGATTTGTCTCCATTGTGGTTGCGAGCAGGAAAGAAAGTGGTGGACGTGGCGGTGGGGTCGACGCACTGCCTCGCCCTCACGGAGGACGGGGAGGTGCACAGCTGGGGCAGCAACGACAAGCTGCAGCACTTCGATACGCTCTTCTCCAACAAGAAGCAGCCCAAGGCTCTGCCCGGCCTCAACTCCAAACACATCGTGGGGATCTGCTGCGGCCCGGGACAGGTGACGCACGGCTGTTGGTTTTAAATTCTTCTAACGACAGAACCCCAAACCTCTAACGCTCCGGTGCTCGCGGTGTTTTCAGAGCTTCGCCTGGTCCTCGTGCTCCGAGTGGTCCGTCGGGCAGCGCGTGCCCTTCGTGGTGGACGTCTGCCCCGTGACCTTCGAGCAGCTGGACCTGCTGCTGCGACAGGTCAGCGAGGGGATGGACGGCAGCTCGGACTGGCCCCCCCCGCAGGAGAAGGAGTGCATGGTGGTCGCCACGCTCAACCTGCTCAGGCTGCAGGTAGGACGCTTTTATCTGCAGCGGTGAGCGTTGGTTATGCTCGCGCGTGGCATCGTAGCATCGTAGCATCGTAGCATCGTAGCATCGTGGCGGCCGAACACGTAGAGAGGCGTTTATGCTCAACGTGCTGTTCGTTGCATTATTCTCTAAAATCCCAAAGGGCGAACAAACATGTGAAATAGATAGATAAATACTTTATTAATCCTGCAAGGGGACATTTTTGTTGGTACAGCAGCATTTTTACATAAGAAAAGAAACATTTTTACATAAGAAAAGAACAATACATACAGAATAGAAGAAGAAAATAAGAAAAATGCACAATATATACAACAAATAGAATAGAAATGTGAAGATGTTATGGAAAGGAGGGCTCTTTCCTTCCACGGCCCCAGGAGGAATCCGACTGGTAAAAATGAGCCGAGAAGTGGTTCGAAGTTTAAGTTAAAGAGTATTTACTTTGAATGAAAACAATTGCACACTGAACACAACAAGAGCTTTTTCCTATTCAACCTTTACAAAGAGTAGTGGAGGTGCGTGGCCGAACGCCCCGACCCCCTGCGGAGACCTCGGGCACAACGCGCCGGCCGTGACTACGTCGTTTCGTATCACTTCACCACGAAGAGTTAACTCTGCTTTAGTTTGGGCTTTATTTTCTCCACATCTTCTCTATTGTGTGTAGTTAACGTCGCAACGGTGGACTAATACCTCTAAATGCTCCCCTCCCTCCCTCCCTCCTCCTCAGCTCCATGCAGCCATCAGTAACCAGGTGGACCCGGAGGAGCTGGGTCTGGGGCTCGGCAGCGTGCTGCTGAACAACCTCAAACAGACGGTGGTCGTCCTAGCGAGCAACGCCGGGGTGCTGAACTCCGTGCAGGCGGCCGCTCAGGCCGTCCTGCAGAGCGGCTGGTCGGTGCTGCTGCCCACCGCCGAGGAGCGGGCCAGGGCCTTGTCCTCCCTGCTGCCTAACGCCGGTGAGTACGCATTACACACACACTTAATCGTCCATTAACGCCGTTCGTTTTGGGAGGAAGGGGGAAAAAGCAGTTGGGACTTGAGAGACTGAGGTTGTTTTGTTTCTCCCAGCGTCTGGAAACGAGATGAGTGTGAGTCCTGGACGTCGCTTCATGATCGACCTGCTGGTCAGCAGCCTGATGGCTGATGGAGGGTTGGAGTCTGCTCTGAATGCAGCCATCACGGCGGAGATACAGGTCAGTGGGTTCAGTGCATCGCTCTACTGTCACGTAATGTAGTAATGCTACAATGCTCACGTGTGAGATGTAGATAAAGATTTGCATATTTCTTTATTTCTTCGTCACGGATCAGATCAGAAAAAAGGAGCAAATATAACTTGAAGAGATCCATGTGGTGGCTGGATTTCTTCTGTTTATTGCGTATTCTGCTCGTTGAAGGTTAACTTCCTTAAAACCTAATTCTGTATAAACTTCACAACTATTTCCTATCTGACTGCTAGTGAGGCGCCACAGGAACTCACTTACGGGACCTCAGTAATTGACCACCCACAGAATACCAGAGAGATTGGATCAAAGTTCAATTCACGTAGATTTATTTGCAATGCACAGATTACAAATAACTCGAGTTGCTGTCCGGAAGTACAACCCACGAACATTCAGATTGACATAGTTTTTATAATGACACATTCTGATTCAGGTTCAGCCCCCGGTCCCACCCCTTAACCCCGCCCCCTGCGGCCATTTTGACCTCGTATCAGGTGACCTCATACCTCACGCACGCCATGCTACCCAGTTGACGCCGTCTCAATACAGAAACTGATTATTTCACTGTCTGCCTCATGTTTATTTTCCCGTGCCATAATATTCCCCTGCTACTAGTCATAATATCCACAACAGCTGAGCCTAAGGCGCCAGCTCATCGTGACCTCGCCGTCTTCTGCCTTCACTGGGCTCTCTTCTCTGTCCCTTATCTCCTGAGTCTGTCTACCCCCCCCTCCCCCCCGATTTCTATGGGCCTGCTTACAGATCTGGTTCATGTATGTAACTTATAATACTATGTCAGTGATTAACAGATACATATAACTATGAATATTGTGCTCTTAATAACCCTAATATATGTGTTAATGTGGCTTCATAGTTTTCCTAAGCGTAAGACATTTATTAAGCATTCACATAAAATATTTTCCTTCCACATTCCAAAATCACATTTGGCTTATAGATCTATAAGTGAGTTTAAATCAACAAGTCTAAATGTAATCTTCATTATAGTCATCTATCGTGGTTATTAACACACTAACACAAGGAAATAAAAGATATGTTTATTGATTAAAACACATCTCTTCATTCTTAGTGTTAATGAAGTCTAATAATGAGCTGAGAGCGTGTTAGGAAGTTAAACAGCTCATAATTCATCTCTAATATCTATTTTATATTCATGTGAAAACATCTGGATTTATTCTAGTTCATCACCAACACTACATTTTACTAGATTACATGTGAACACATCACGAGAACGTTATCATTTACCTTCAGCCAGTACTCATGTTCACTGAGCAGAGCCTGAACGCATCATCATGTATCTGAAGGGAACCTCCGCTGGTTCTCCGTTAGCGGTGCTGCTAACGTTACTAGCTCTCCTCCTGTTGGTTCTCCGTTAGCGGTGCTGCTAACGTTACTAGCTCTCCTCCTGTTGGTTCTCCGTTAGCGGTGCTGCTAACGTTACTAGCTCTCCTCCTGTTGCTTTAAACACTGATTGGTAGTTTATAAAGTCACATGATCAGAGCTCGGTGAACAGAAAGCATGAATGTTAATGTTTCTTTTTACTGGTTACACCTGCAGTGAACTAACATATCTGGTTGTGTGAGTCAAAACAAGACTCTTGAATCCTACAACTAATACACAATACTAGATGGATGAAATCTTCACATCCCTGGACTCCTCTCACTGGATACTGGTATTTCTTTCCACGACAGGACATTGAAGCCAAGAAGGAGGCTCAGAAAGAGAAGGAGATCGACGAGCAGGAGGCCAACGCGTCCACCATGCACCGGTGTCGCGCCATGCTGGACAAAGACCTCATCAACACCGGCATCTACGAGTCAGCTGGGAAGCAAAGCCTGCCTCTGGTGCAGCTTGTGCAGCAGCTGTTGAGGTACGCGCTCTTTGCTCGAGTCATGCTGCCTGCTCTTAGATCAAGGCCCCCCCCCCACCCCACCTCCACCCTCCACACTGAGTCAGTTCATCCCGCTGAAGGATAGCAGCTGCAGGGCAGCGAGGGCAAACACCAGACACCAACACTGTGTTCTACGATAGAGACGGAGCAGGTTTGGTCTTCTCAGTCAGAGCCTCCTACGACTGGAACGGCCTTCATGTTGAGTTCAGAGTGAGCACTAAAGCTTCGGTTACACTCGCGCCTCGACAGATGGAGATGAACTCTGAACAAAGACGTTTATCCTCAACGTGATGTTTGTTGCATTATTCTCTGAAACACCAGACGGCGTACAAAAGTTTCTTTCTGTTAAGAATCAGGAAGACGACGAGTCAAACCGACTAAACGCCATAAACCAACCTCCACTATAGAGAGGAGGGATTATAATCATCTGTAAACTCATATCTCATATTCATAAACTACTTTATTACCTTTATACAAACCCTGTAGAGAAAGAAGTCAAGTATTAAATGTGTTATAAAGAAACAAAGGTTGAATATCCTGTAAACTATTTGATTTGGCTGCTAAATATTTACTCATATTTAAGATTTTTAACACTTCCTGTTTCTAAAGCTTCTAAAAACTAACTGTTCTTCTTTGTAAAGTCCTCAGACGTGTAAGTCGTGTTTTAATCAGAACTATTTGTGACCGTCACGTGTGAAAAGCTCTGTCGCAACCATCTGTGGAGCCTTCGTGCACGACGTCATTACATACTTTTCTGGCGCACGCCGGCTTCACTATGGCGAGAATAAACTAAACTTAATTACGTCACTTTTAAATAGAAACTAAAGAGACGGCTAAAAGCAAACCACACCTGCAATCACAGTAATCCTACGACCTCATCGCTGGCTCTGCCATCACATACTTGTTTTTACAAATCTGCTACTTTTGTAATGTATTTATGTATTTTATTGTATTGTGTTGTACTATAGTGTTTGCTGTCACATTGTATTGATAATATTAGGCCCATAATATAATATATAATAACCTGCCCAGAGACTACAGATGAGAATTGTATAGATAGATAGATAAATAGATAGATAGATAGATAGATAGATAGATAGATAGATACTTTATTAATCCCGCAAAGGGAAATTCTTTCGGTACAGCAGCATTTTTACATAAGAAAAGAACAATACATACAAGAATAGAAGAAAATATGAAAAATGTTTAGCTAACTCTGGCACATTCACATTGAGGTGCAAACTGAGATGTAGATTAATGGTCACTGTCCATCAATAATAAAACAGACCCTTCTCATCTCTGCAGGAACATCGCCTCCCAGACCATCGCGAGGCTGAAGGATGTTGCTCGCCGTATCTCCAACTATCTGGAGGCGGAGCACGTCAGCAAGGAGCGCTCTGCGTCTCTCGACCTGCTGCTGCGCTTCCAGAGGCTGCTGGTCAGCAAGCTGTACCTCGGCGTCAACGGCACGGAGAACCTCAACGGATACAGTGAGTCCAACCCCGTCGTCAGGATCAGAGACCGCTGTCACTCGTGGATCATAAGACTCTCAGATCTGATCAGCATTAAAGAAACATATAAACTTTTAGATCTCTGATCACGTTTTTTTTTTTGCCACCGATACTAATTATTGATCATTGATGATCCATATTAACAGATACAGATCCCTTTGTTGTCCTCTGAAGTCAATAAACCATCAAAAATACTAAAAGTTATACTTTTACTGTGTTAAAGTAATTTATAGTGTTTTTTTTCTTCAAATGATAAAGAATTAAAATATATTATTTTTATGGATTAAAACATATCTATTCATTCTTTGTGTTGATAAAGTCTAATAATGAGCTGAGCGCGTGTTAGGAAGTTAAACAGCTCATAATTCATCTCTAATATCTATTTTATATTCATGTGAAAACATCTGGATTTATTCTAGTTCATCACCAACACTACATGGTTCTCCGTTAGCGGTGCTGCTAACGTTACTAGCTCTCCTCCTGTTGGTTCTCCGTTAGCGGTGCTGCTAACGTTACTAGCTCTCCTCCTGTTGGTTCTCCGTTAGCGGTGCTGCTAACGTTACTAGCTCTCCTCCTGTTGGTTCTCCGTTAGCGGTGCTGCTAACGTTACTAGCTCTCCTCCTGTTGGTTCTCCGTTAGCGGTGCTGCTAACGTTACTAGCTCTCCTCCTGTTGCTTTAAACACTGATTAGCTGTTTACTAAGTCACATGATCAGAGATCCGAGACATCAATGATGTCCTGATCACATGTTTTATCTGATTGAAAGTGGTCCGTTTCACCACTAACTGACGTTTGAGAACGAGCTCTCTGTGGGAAGCATCTAATCTTTCTGTTTTTGCAGATCCTGAGCTTCTGGGTGTCGGTTCCCTGTTAAAGAAGTACATCGCCCTGCTGTGCACTCACATCGGAGACATCCTCCCAGTGGCGACAAGTATTGCCTCCACTGGCCGCCGCCACTTTGCTGAGGTCTCTCGTGTTATAGAAGGAGATCTAACTGGTAATCCCTCTTCTGCTGTTGGTTTATCTGCAGTGTGAACAACATGTTTTTTTTTTTTAAACAATCTTGTGAGACGTTGTGGATGTTTCTGCTTTGATAGGAGTGCTGCTGCCTGAGTTGGTCGTGTCCATCGTCCTCCTCCTCACCATCGATGCAGGTCTGATGCAGGAGACCGGGTCCATCCCTCTCCTGGCCGGACTCCTGGAGCACCTGGACCGTTTCAACCAGCTGGCCCCGGGACATGAGAGGGACGATAATGAGGATCTGGCTTGGCCAGGCATTATGGGTATAATACACGGATTCAGTTTTTTACTCTTATTCTGAAAAAGACAATATAAATGAATGTTGCATCACCGTCATCTGGTTGTTACGTTAATCACAGAATGCACAGCAGCGTGTAAACAGGAATATTAGTGGAACATTCATTTATTATCTTTTTGGAATAAGTGCAAAAGACCCAGAATGTTTTGTGAAAGTAAATATGGTCACTGATGTGGAATAATTAAAATCCTGAATTTCCTGAACTGGAGGTGAAGAAGAGAAGATTTGTGTAGAATGTAACTAGCTCTTCTTCTGCTGTGGCAGGATCCTTCTTCACAGGTCAGAGCTCCAAGAACAACGAGGAGGTTTCCCTCATTCGCAAGGCCGACCTGGAGAACCACAACAAAGACGGCGGCTTCTGGACGGTCATCGACGGGAAGGTGTACGACATCAAGGACTTCCAGGCTCAGTCCCAGTCGCTGGCAGGAAACAGTATCCTCGGTGAGGTCACAGAGCGGCGTGGTTCCTCCTGGTTGAGTTCTCTCTTTGTTCCTCGTTGTGACTCCGCCTCTCCTCCTGCAGCCCAGTTTGCAGGAGAGGACCCGGTGGTTGCTCTGGAAGCCGCGCTGCAGTTTGAGGACACCAGGGAGTCGATGCAGGCCTTCTGCGTGGGCCAGTACATGGAGGTACCGACACTCTGGGTCCTTCACTCTGGGTCCTTCACTCTGGGTCCTTCACTCTGGGTCCTTCTCTCTGGGTCCTTCTCTCTGGGTCCTTCTCTCTGGGTCCTTCTCTAGGCCCTTCTCTAGGCCCTTCTCTGGGTCCTTCTCTCTGGGTCCTTCTCTCTGGGTCCTTCTCTCTGGGTCCTTCTCTAGGCCCTTCTCTAGGCCCTTCTCTGGGTCCTTCTCTGGGCCCTTCTCTGGGCCCTTCTCTCTAGGTCCTTCTCTGGGTCCTTCTCTCTGGGTCCTTCTCTGGGCCCTTCTCGTTTCCACGATTCTCGTCGTCAAGGCGATAAGCGTTAAACAAACGAGGCGTCTTCGCCTCGGATCGACATTTTAAAGAGACGTCCGTTAAATTTTGACGTGTGTCACAGCTGATCATCTGTCCATCGTTTAGTTATAACTCTGTCTTCTATATGACGACATGAAATACAGTTAATTAGTGCTGAATTTTAAGAGAACAGGATATATTGATATAATAATTTTCACTTGTAAACATCATGGTTATAGCAGCTGAACTGGATGAAGATACATTCAGTATAAAAACATGAGTATCAGCTGATTTGACTTCTGGTTCATGGGAGGAGCGAGGAGGCTCAACATCCTGAAATGAGAAGGACCCGGTGTTTCTAGATGACTTTTAATCTTCATATCGGGTTCCGGTCTTTGACCTCGTGGTGTTTTTGTTCAGCCGAACCAGGAGACGGTCACCACTCCAGACCTGAGCAGCCTGTCGTCTCCGCTCATCGACACGGAGAGGAACTTGGGGCTGCTGCTGGGCCTCCACGCCTCCTACCTGGCCAAGAGCACCCCCCTGTCCCCCATGGAGATCGAATGTGCCAGTGGGTTCACTTCATTTAAAGCGACTTGGTTTGAAAAACTCTGTATTTTTATTGATTGCAATTTTAACGGTGTTTTTGTTTTCCTCCTCCTCTCGCTGCTCAGAATGGCTCCAGTCGTCTATTTTCTCGGGGGGCCTGCAGACCAGTCAGATCCACTACAACTACAACGAAGAGAAGGACGAGGACCACTGCAGCTCCCTGGGGACCACGACCCCGGACAAGGTCAAGCTCTACTCCCGGAGGATAACCCTCAGTGACCACGCGCAGCCTTTCCTGCAGGCTATCGCTGACAACAACACTCAGGACCACACTGTGAAGGTACAGGCAACGAGGGACACGCTTATGTGCACAACATATCCTGCTTTTAGCAATATTCCTACTGAGCTGTTTACATGGTAATGGAGATGAATATTCCTCTGATACGCTGGTTTACATGCGGCAGTGAAGCAGAGTTCTTCAGGCTTTTCTTTTTACCTCAAAGCACGAGATCAAAGAGGCCTTGTTGAGACTCGTATCGTGAATGAGCTGTACTCGTGTGCAAAGAATGATCTTAGAACCTGAAGAATATCAACGTAGCACACATGTGAACATCTCAACACGATGAGATGTTCACACGAAACACATCCAAACCAGAATATTGTGATGTTTAGAGTAACCGTGGAATATGAGCATGTGATCATTGACTCGGGACCGAGCATGAAGCCGAGGGTCGTCTTCACGCTGTCCTCCTCTTTGTCTCTGTCGTTGCGTCGCAGGACTTCCTGTGCCAAATCGAGCGCTGCTGTAAGCAGTACCACCTGATCACCCCCATCACCTTCCCCCCCGAGCACCCCGTGGAGGAAGTGGGCCGCCTGCTGCTCTGCTGCCTGCTCAAACATCAAGACCTCGGTAACCTAGCAACCAGACCCAGACGGGCTGTCAGAGAGGAGAGCTAAATATCGCTCACTTTGCCTTTTTATTAAATGTTTTTTATTATTTTTGTATTAATTGTTATTAGTTATGTACGGAAGCCCTGAGAGGAAAGTCTTTTGCCAGGATAATCTTTCTAAGCTCCTGAGGTTTTGGCAGGTGGTTTTTATTTGTGTTTTTGTAATACTCATTCCGGCCACCAGAGGGTGAAGTGCACCACAACCTCATGTTCTTCATGAGACTAAAAGCATTCATGTTTTCTTCTCAGGGAAGTTTTAATTTACATAACTTGTCAGCAGAGAAAGTCACACTTACCTGGAAGGAAACATGAATGCTTTTAGTTCCATTTACATCCTGAGGTAGTGGTGCACTGGAGCCTCTGGTGGACAAAATGAGTATTACAACAACAAACACAAACTTTTTCACAGATAGAAAAAGTAACTTACCTCGCAAAACTGCAAATAATTTATTATTTTCACCTTTTCTTAACTCATAAAGACAGAAGAAACTATTTAAATCAAACTGAGAAAATGATATCACCTGAATATTTGTTTCTCTCTTGCCTCTCGGGGCGAAGATGCATTGAACTCTTTCCTTTCTCCACCTCCACAATCTCCAACACGTCTCCATCTCCTCCTCTGAAATGATGTTCTCTCTTCCCTCACAGGCCACATCGCCCTTTCTCTCGTCAGTCAGTGTGCCTTGGGAGTGGACCAGGGGAAACAGAGGTCCCTCCCTAAATCTGTGATCGACGTGTGCCGCATGGTCTACCAAGCCAAGTGTTCTTTAATCAAGGTAGGATTAAATATAATACACTGTAATGACTAGCGCAAGAATAATAAAGACATGTTGATTCTTTTCTTCATAATTTGTCATTTTCTTTCCTCACAAAATAATCAAAAAGAACCGATGAGTATTAGTATCGATGAAATCCTAATTATACACGTCCCTAATAATACAGGACTACAAGAGCTCAGGGACAAATGTAACTTTGGTACTTTGTGACCCGGAGGGGAAAGGAAGAGGAACGTGAGGGTTTTAATGACTCGTTTACTTTTGTCTCACGATGTCAGACCCATCAGGAACAAGGGCGCTCCTACAAGGAGGTGTGCGCCCCCGTCATCGAGCGGCTGCGCTTCCTGTTCAACGAGCTGCGTCCGGCCGTGAGCAACGACCTGTCCATCGTCTCCAAGCTGAAGCTGCTGAGCTCCCAGCCGCGCTGGAGGAGGATCACCCAGAAACTCATCAGGGACCGCAGGAAAAAAAGAGGTGGGTCATTTGAAAAGCTGCAGCACAGCGGCGGGGGTTCGTTTCCTTCATACAAACCGGCTTCTGAATGTGTTCTATGATTTCTTTATTTTTTTTTTTAGTGCCTAAGAAGTCAGAGTCTGCTGACATAGAAGAGCCAAAGCTGGAGAATGAAGGGACCAATGGGGAGGAGCTTAATGTCCACATCAGCCCCACGCCTGCTGACAGGAAGTCACCCACCAGCAAGACATCCAAGGTTCTTTAATGGGGCTTAAATATTGGAACATTTCACAGGATATTAAAAAAAAAAAAATAGATACGTTCCCATCAAGTTTTTTTTATTTATGTTTTATGATCTTAAAACTAGCTTCTCAATGGTCTGTCGGTCAGTTATGACAATAACAATAATCACCAGTCCTGCTGATTTGCATTAATTTTAGTGTTTGAGACGCAGTATAATAATAATAATAATAATAATAATAATACATTTTATTTACATAGCGCTTTTCACAATTCTCAAAGGCACTTTACAAAACATTAAAATCATCATAAAAGAGCTATTCATTAAAAGCATGGAACATAAATGATGATTGATAATGATGATTCTCACAGGCGAAGGGCTTTTGTTCCTGGTATGAATGTTTTGGCTTTGGTTCTCCAGTTTGACATCCCAGTGTTGTTTTGTTGTTTTGTTGTTTTGTTGTTTTCCAGCAGGACAAGTGGCATCCGCTGCTTCACACCGTGGCCAACGTGCAGAAGTACCGCTGGCTGAAGCACAGTGTCCTGGGACCCTTTTCCCAGTCCAGCCTCATGGCCACCATCGTGGAGTTCGCTCTGAAGGAGGAGCCGCTGGACGTGGAGAAGATGAGGAAGTGTCTTCTCAAACAGGTGATTTGTAGACGACGGATCGCCACTGACTTCCTCAGGAGTCATTGTGGTAGGAAACTAAATAAAGAGGACAGGCCCAAACATCGTGGCCAGAATAAATCTGTGAAGCTTTGTTTGTGCGTGAGCCTCTGCAGACGGAGCATTCTCCAAACCACCAGGGGGCGTGCAAACAAAAAGAAGTGAGGAATCAGGAAGACAGCGAGTGTAACTCAGAGACACGAACACAGACTGAAGGTGTAACGACTAAACTCCACAAACCAACCTCCACTATAGAGAGGAGGGATTATAACCATCTGTAAACTCATATCTCATATTCATAAACTACTTTATTACCTTTATACAAACCCTGTAGAGAAAGAAGTCAAGTATTAAATGTGTTATGAATTTGATTTGATTTTATAGCAAAAATATTTTCTCAAATACACTTTTTTTAACACATTCTGTCTCAAAAACACCTAAAAACGAATTGTCCTTCACGTCTGAAGAGCTCTGATCGTGAGAGCGCCTATTTACGAATATTAAGCTGTGATGACGTCCTGGCCTCATGCCGGCTTCACTACGACGAGTGGAAACTACACTTTGTCTACTTGATCCTGAAAATCTGTTTGTGCGTTACCTTTGGAACTTTCTGCAGAGTGAGAATCTCCTGGAGGATGAACCGTATTTTAAGTAGGACTCCTGATTTGACACACACTCCTTTTAAACACAGCTTTCTTCTTCTTGGAAGTCGTAGGCTCTTCTTCTTCTTCTGTCTCCTCATTGGTTCTTTTCCCCTTCTTCTTCTTCTTCTTCTTCTTCTTCTTCTTCTTCTTCTTCTTCTTCTTCTTCTTCTGTCTCCTCATTCGTTCTTTTCCCCTTCTTCTTCTTCTTCTTCTTCTTCTGTCTCCTCATTCGTTCTTTTCTTCTTCTGTCTCCTCATTGGTTCTTTTCCCCTTCTTCTTCTTCTTCTTCTTCTTCTTCTTCTTCTTCTGTCTCTTCATTGGTTCTTTTCCCTTCTTCTTCTTCTTCGTCTTCTTCTGTCTCCTCATTCATTCGTTCTTCTTCTTCTTCTGTCTCTTCATTGGTTCTTCTTCTTCTTCTTCTTCTTCTGTCTCATCATTTGTTCTTTCCCCTTCTTCTTCTTCTGTCTCCTCATTGGTTCTTTTGCCCTTTCCAGAGAAGCTCTCCAAAGACCTTTGTTTTACTCGCTTGTGGGCTTAATTTTTGGGGTAACGTGTCACGTGACCGGTCTAAAAGATGTTTTATTTTGAAAAATAATAATAAAAATATAATAATTTTTCAAAATAAAACATCTTTCAGACCGTGATAATAAATCAAATATTTGTTTCATTCATTCTTTCTGTGCGGCCCGGTACCAAGGGACCCACGGCCCGGTACCGGTCCACGGGCCGGTGGTTGGGGACCACTGCCCTGAAAGACCTGGCTCCATGTAAATAACGAACTCTTTACGTGTAAACAGGGGAGAAAACGTGTGAACTCTGTTTGCTTTCAGCTGGAGAGGGCCGAGGTGAGACTCGAGGGCATCGACACGATGCTGAAGTTGGCCTCCAAAAGCTTCCTGCTGCCGTCTGTGCAGTACGCGATGCTCTGTGGCTGGCAGAGGGTCATACCAGAGGGGACCAACATCGGGTAAGTCCACAGTTTACATCTATGGTGGGAGGAACTACACGAAGAATTTCCCTCAGTCTTGTCAAGGGAAATGATATCTTGGTACCTTTTTGTTAAAGGGATACACACAAGGGTCAGAGCTGATCATAACTACCAAATATTCATTCATTTTCAGAATTTTAATTCTTTAAATGAGTCTATTCACATTAAGAATTATCTGTGCATTAAATAGGGGGATTGTTTATTTCTCCAGTCTGTGATATGTCAATGATTATCAATAGCATTGCATCAAACACTGCAGTGATGCCCCTAGTGGACACCAGGAGAATAACATGTATTATCTTCATAATACAGCATTAATGCCCCTAGTGGACACCAGGAGAATAACATGTATTATCTCCATAATACAGCAGTGATGCCCCTAGTGGACACCAGGAGAATAACATGTATTATCTCTATAATACAGCAGTGGTGCCCCTAGTGGACACCAGGAGAATAACATGTATTATCTCGTACAATTTTGAACCTTTTTAGATTCTAGTGTGATAAAATAGAATGAATCATTTTATCCTGTAATGGGATCAAACATTGTGGTTTTAATGGGACATTTCTGTCCTTCAGGGTCTGAGTGTATTTTGGCAACACAGTTTATTATATGATTATTATAGGAGCTGAGGTTCAACCCACAAACACTCACAACAAAAACATGAATAACATTTAAAAGTCACGAATGTCCCAGTGAGGCGTGGGGGTTGGTTTCTTAAAATATGATCAGTCAACCGACATCATGCTCTCCGTTTGTGATTTTGTGTGACTCCCAAAACAAAGCGTGATCATGGCGTCTGTTTTACTCCCAGTGTTGTGGTCTTGGTATTTTCCAGAGAGCCCCTGTCCGACTGCCTGAAGGACGTGGATCTGATCCCCCCCTTCAACCGCATGCTTTTGGAGGTGACCTTCGGCAAGTTGTACTCCTGGGCCATCCACAACGTCCGCAACATCCTGCTGGAGGCCGGCGTCCGCTTCAAGGAGCTCGGTGAGTGTCTGGTTCATCTCAGAAAACTAAACTGGTCCCTGTTTTAATATAATTATTCCACACGGACTAACTCGAGTGTTTCTGTATGCAGGCGTGCAGCCGGTTCCCTTGCAGACCATCACCAATGAGAACCCGGCGGGACCAAGTCTTGGCACCATTCCTCAAGCCCGCTTCCTTCTGTCCATGATCCACATGCTGTCCCTGAAGCACGGGTCCAACAGCCTCAGCCTCTTACTCAACTCGGGCATATTGGCCCTCACACAGAGTATTCTCCGGCTCATAGGTGAGTCCCGTCGGAGTCATACAGGTGACTCATATCTCACGGTTCGGATCGGCTCGAAAGAAAAAAGGGAGAAAATATCACTTTTGGAAATCTTCGATCGTGTTTTTTGCCGCCGATCATTGATGATTCATATTAACAGATATAGATCCCTTTCTGGTTTGAGTATAGTAGCTGGTCTACAAGGATCCATCCCAAATATAATTTGACTTTGTTATAGTAATTTATAGGTTTTTTTCTTTATAAAAACGCACAAGATAGTATTTTTATAGTAATTCTTAGTGTTAATGAAGTGTTCGGAAGTGACTCATGTTCACTGAGCAGAGCCTGAACGCATCGTCATGTAACTGAAGGGAACCTCCTGTTGGTTCTCCGTTAGCGGTGCTGCTAACGTTACTAGCTCTCCTCCTGTTGGTTCTCCGTTAGCGGTGCTGCTAACGTTACTAGCTCTCCTCCTGTTGGTTCTCCGTTAGCGGTGCTGCTAACGTTACTAGCTCTCCTCCTGTTGGTTCTCCGTTAGCGGTGCTGCTAACGTTACTAGCTCTCCTGTTGGTTCTCCGTTAGCGGTGCTGCTAACGTTACTAGCTCTCCTGCTGGTTCTCCGTTAGCGGTGCTGCTAACGTTACTAGCTATCCTGCTGGTTCTCCGTTAGCGGTGCTGCTAACGTTACTAGCTCTCCTCCTGTTGGTTCTCCGTTAGCGGTGCTGCTAACGTTACTAGCTCTCCTTCTGTTGGTTCTCCGTTAGCGGTGCTGCTAACGTTACTAGCTCTCCTCCTGTTGCTTTAAACACTGATTGGTTGTTTACAAAGTCACATGATCAGAGACTAGTGACACATCATGATGTCCTGATAACATGTTTTACTGGATATTGGAGGAGAACCATCGTCAGTAGAACTTTATTTACTCTGTGATGGTTAACGTTAAACTGTGAGGGGGGGCAGTACGGATCAGGATCCACAACGGTCCGTTACACCTCTAGTTTCCCATGAAGGAAGCAGAGGTATGTATGTATGTATGTATGTATGTATGTATGTATGTATGTATGTATGTATTCATTTATGTTCGGAGGTGTTTGATGTGTCTTCTGTCGTTGTCTCTCCAGGGCCCAGCACAGACAGCAGTGAGGAGGACCTGAGTTTATGTGCACACGGAGGCTCCGCCACAGTACTGGAGGAGTCCAGAAAGGAGGCGGCCCCGACCCCCCTGCCCGCCTCGGGCCCTGAGCTGGCTGCCATGATGAAGATAGGCACCAGGGTCATGAGGGGGGTCGACTGGAAGTGGGGAGATCAGGTACCCGGATCCATCTGACGGTCACGTTGGTACCACATATAGCAGTGGAGAGAGGTTTAGTGTGTGACCCCGTGCATGCTCTGTCCAGGACGGTCCGGCACCAGGTCTCGGCCGGGTCATCGGGGAGCTGGGCGAGGACGGCTGGATCCGGGTCCAGTGGGATACCAGCAGCACCAACTCATACCGGATGGGCAAAGAGGGCAAATACGACCTGAAGCTGGCGGAGCCGCCGCCGGCTGCCCAGCCCCCGACTGAGGACTCGGACACCGAGGACGACACAGGTCGGTTCACGTCACGGCCTCGGGACCGTTTATTACCAAAAACTCAACCAAAACAAGAGAAGCTGTGAAAAACTGACCCCAAAAACTAAACTGAAACGATGAATGAATTATTAATTTGTATTTATTCTAGAATGTGTCGATTAGCAGAACGAAACAAAAGCTCACCGGACGTCGAGTCTTTGTCTCTTATTTTAATTATTCAGTTATTGTTAAAGTATGAATTACGGCCAATGAGCAACTGTTGAATGTTAATAATTTTCTGAATTGTCTTTTGTTTTCCCTATTTTACCAAAAACATACCAAACCGTGACCCTTAAACCGAGGTACGTAGTGAACCGTGACTCTTTATGTACCGTTACACATCGCTGCTGAAAACATGAATTTCTCTCCTGATGTAGAACCACAGAAACAGATGGAGCTTTGTGCTTCATCAAGTCTGGTTTTCTAGAATTAAATAATAAGAACATGATTTAAATATTGTAACAGATTAAATGCCATTTAACCACCGAGCCGATCAAGTCCGATGTTCCTCTTGAGTGTGGGGAGATTTCAACATTATGGTCAGAGTTCTCCATCCGTGTGTCTGTAGCTACGTTATACCAAAAGCAAAATGGAACTTAATATAAAAACTATAACGAAACTAAAACTAACAAACGCACTCTGTGAACTAACTAAAACTAAATAAATCTAAGAGTCGTGTCTTCATTACAGAAGCTGAGCTGGTTGAGAAGAGCAGCCACCCGACGGCCATGATGATGACGAGCACGGTGAACCTGCTGAAGGCGCTGTCGCTGACGGCTGGGATCTACGCTGAGGTTCTGCAGACCGACGCCACGCGGACCCTCTGTGGCCTCCTGAGGACGCTGGTGGAGAGCGGGGCCAGCGACAAGTCAGGTAGCTGAACCGCCTCGTGGTCCAGAGTCCTGTTTCCTACGTTGTTGTTGTTTTTATTCTGAATCGGACCCGTCTTTGTCGTGGTCGTGCAGGCTGCCACTCCCACAGGCTGGTCTCTCGGGAGCAGCACCGGAGCTGGTCCACGCTCGGCTTCATCCGCAGCATCGCGCTCATGCCCCAGATGTGCAGCACGCTCAGCACCTCTGCCTGGATCGGCCTGCTGATCCGCATCGTAGAGGGACACCAGTCCTTCAACGCCGTCACCCTGCAGAGACAGGTGGGAGAGCTAGGGCTGTCTCTGGTCTCTGGTCTCTGATCATGTGACTTTGGAAACAACCAATCAGGGTGTAAACCAACAGGAGGAGAGCTAGTAATGTTAGCAGTAATTTATAGGGTTTTTTTCTTTATAAAAACACACAATTCAAATGATAAGGAAATAAAATATATTATTTTATTGTCATTCTTGGTGTTAATGAAGTCTAATAATAAGCTGAGAGCGTGTTAGGAAGTTAAACAGCTCATAATTCATCTCTAATATCTATTTTATATTCACGTGAAAACATCTGGATTTATTCTAGTTCATCACCAACGCTACATTTTACTAGATTACATTGAACGCATCATGAGAACGTTATCATTTACCTTCAGCCAGTACTCATCTTCACTGAGCAGAGCCTGAACGCATCATGAGAACTTAATTAGGTTTAATAAAGATGATGAAATACTTAGTTAGGTTTAATAAAGATGATGAAATACTTAGTTACGAATGCTGGATGAGACCAGTAATGAGGAACATTTTTAAGTGACTTGAGTATTGTTGTCGGAGGATTATTTATAAGTCAAACATTTCAGGATGGAAACCATCTGTGTGTGTTTCCAGATCCTGGCTCTTCGCCTCCTCCAGGCCATCCTGCCCTCGTGGGACAAGATGGAGCGCTCGCAGGACATGAAGTTCCTGGTGGAGAAGCTGTTCAACTTCCTGGGAAGCCTGCTGAGCACCTGCTCCTCAGACCTGCCGCTTCTCAGAGGTACAGCCACGAGCCACACGTCTAAAAAATCATGTTTAAAAAAATAAAATAAAAATGCACGTGTCGTTAAAATGCTCCTTCCTCTGCACAGAGGGATCCCTGAGGAGGAGGAAGTCCCGCCCCCAGGCGTCTCTCACGGCCACTCACAGCAGCACGCTGGCCGAGGAGATCGTTTCCGTCCTGCGTACGCTGCACTCGCTCAACCAGTGGAACAGCATGATCAACGACTACATCAACACGCAGCTCAGCTCCATCGGAGACGTCATGACGGGCTGCCAGTCGGAGGCTGTGAGGATCATTTAAGCATCGTGGATTCAGTTGTTGTGTTTGAGTGTTAAAGGGACAGTGGTTGATGTTTAGGGTGTGTTTTGCATGAGGTTCTCCACCTCTTCACCTTGATGTCAGACAGACCTTTCTGAGGGGAACTGAAGCTGTTATCTATGTTCTCTTAAACACACCAGACTCCATTCACAGAAACAGGGATTTAACCTCTCAGGACTCAGGAGCTGCTGCTCTGCTGCTGGATACATCTGGTAGGTAGTTTGTTAGAGAACATAGATAACAGCTTCAGTTCCCCTCAGAAAGGTCTGTCTGACATCAAGGTGAAGAGGTGGAGATATTCTAAATATAGCGTTCATTAAACTGATAGAGATTCTTTTAGGAGTCTAAAATACGTCCACAGCAGAACATCACTCTGCTCCATCTGCTGTAGTGAAACTCTGGAGGAGAACCTCACACAGACATCCGTACTGTCCCTTTAAGAGACATTCGTGCTTTTATTCTGTCCTTCTTGATAAAACCAACTAACGGTGATTGGAAACATCTGTCTGTCTCTCTCTCTCTCTCTCTCTCTCTCTGTCTCTCTGTCTCTCTCTGTGTCTCTCTCTCTCTCTCTCTCTGTGTCTCTCTCTCTCTCTCTCTCTCTCTCTCTCTCTCTCTCTCTGTGTCTCTCTCTCTCTCTCAGTGCTTCCTGGAGGAGTACTTCCCTGACTCTGAGGGTCCCCGAGTGGGCGGTCTGATGGCGGTGATGGCGGTCATCGGAGGAATCGATGGCCGCCTCAGACTCGGAGGCCAAGTCGTCCATGAGGAATACGGAGAGGGAACCGTCACTCGCATCACCCCAAAAGGACGAATCACCGTCCAGTTTCACGAGATGAGGACCAGCAGGGTTTGCTTGCTCAGCCACCTCAAACCGGTATGAGTCTTTAGATGCAACTAGCATGTTAGTTCATGGGACCGATGAAATACTGACGCTCTTCTGTTGTGGTGGGGGTTCCCCGTAGCTGCCGGCCGTGTGCTTCAGTGTGCAGAACCTTCCCTTCTCCGACCCGATGCTGGTGGTCTGGGCTCAGCTCGTCAGTCTGGCTGGAAGCAAACTGGAGAAACAACGCATGAAGAAGTCCGTCAGTCGAGGACTCACAGGTAGAGGAACTACTGCTGGTGGTCTGACTAGTGCAGCCAAGTATTAGAGCCATTGAATAAAATAAAACAATAAAGTGAATTTACGAGAAACAAATCGCAGAAAAAAAACAACAACAATATTCTCTGAGATTATAAAGTCATAAATTTAGGAGAAAAAAAACTCTGAAATTATCTGAGAATAAAGTTATTTTATTTTTATTTTTTGTCAAGTAACAACATTGCTTCACTTTGCTCGGTTGGGGACGACTTCACCAAATTATACTTGTCAATAAGGAAATACTGGTGATTTTCACCCAGAATCACCAATGTTATCATCAGCATCTTGAGTTGGGCCGATTCAGAACAAACAAAAAAATTATTTCTCTGAAGATTATCCCCTCGGCCTCTGATCATTTTTTTTTTTTTTAACCTACAGTGGCAGTGATATGCCGTTGTCCATGTGACTCGTAAATATCATATAAAACAGAAAAATGACAAGTCTATTTAGACTGTGTGCCAAAGTGGCAATAAGAAGATAGATAGATAGATAGATAGATAGATACTTTATTAATCCCACAAGGGGACATTTTTTCACTACAGCAGCATTTTTACATACAGGTAAGATAAGAACAATATATACAAAAAATTTAATAAGAAAAATGCACAATATATACAACAAGTAGAATAGAATAATAATATTAAATTGAATTAAATTAACTAACAAAACAGTAAAAAGTGCTCCGCTGTCCTGCAGTAGGTGGTGGAGAGGTAATTACATAATTCTATGATGGATGAGTTCTTCCTTATAAATGCCGACCACAGCGACAGCCTTGAGTCTGCAGGGTGTTTTTGGTTCTGGGCTCAGAGCTTCAGGTCCAGTGGACTCAATGAAACCTCTCGTCTCGTGTCTGCAGCCGACCAGGTGGACGTCCACCTGCTGCGCTGCCAGCAGCTGAGGCTCTACATCCTGAAGGCGGGCCGCGCTCTGCTCTCGCATCAGGACAAACTCAGGCAGATCCTCTCACAAGCGGCGGTTCTGGACATCGGACCCAACCCCAGCGGTAAGACGGGTCGGGGGACGGGTCGGGGGTCTTTATGGAGAACTGGTGTTAAAGTGGTGATGCTGTTCACGCCCTGTTCTCCATGTGGAGCTGTGGACACATCCAGTTATACGTCACTGTATTTATTATTATTATTATTATTATTGAGGCATTTTGGTTTTGTTTCAGTCGCTGGAGATGTGAGCGTTTTCTTTTTTTTACTAGATATTAATAATTATTTGTAGAAATGCACCGACCGATCGGCCACCAGCTGAATGTTCACGACCGGTCAGGGTTCAGATAAAGTTACAGCCAATAAAGACACATGGAAAATAAGAGAAAAGGACAAAATGTCCTGGAAAATCTTGTGTTGTCCTGGAAAAAAGGATTAAAACATTCTCCTACTTTCCTTTAACTAAACATGAACTAAAGATTAAACATTCTCCTACTTTCCTTTAACTAAACATGAACTAAAGATTAAACATTCTCCTACTTTCCTTTAACTAAACATGAACTAAAGATTAAACATTCTCCTACTTTCCTTTAACTAAACATGAACTAAAGATTAAACATTCTCCTACTTTCCTTTAACTAAACATGAACTAAGGATTTAAACATTTAAATAAAGGTAAATAAATAAGTTGCATCACGTGGGTAAAACATGCAGGTTACAACTGAAGTGGCCTAAACTCCCAAAATGTAAGTTACATTATCCCTCACATGTAAATATTAGTGACTGCTGGCTGGTAAATGTGGTGCTTTATTATTATTATTATTATTATTATTATATTATTTAACGATCAAAGTCATCATTTCTAAGCTTGTAAGAGATGATTTCATAGATGAGTTGTATTCATAGACTTCCCAGAGAGGAACATCTTAGCTGAGCAGCGATCCGGTCGGTCGGACAAAGAGTTGGAACCTTGCCGCTGGCCGACTGCTCGTCTCATACATCAGATCTTTTTCCGGTCAAATTTAAACCCAAACTTGCCGCATGGTGTTTGTTTACGTCTCACACACACGACGTGCTCGTCTGTGTGGACGTTCTTCAGCGGCCGTGAAGAAAACATCTACTTTAGAAAAAGGTTTGGAACGACTTTGGGATTTGTTTGAGTGACGTGAGTGTCATTTAAACGTCGATGTTTTATGATGATCATGTTATTGAATCTCCATCGTGCGTCTCTCTCTCTCTCTCTCTCTCTCTCTCTCTCTCTCTCTCTCTCTCTCTCTCTCTCTCTCTCTCTCTCTCTCTCTCTCTCAGAGGACCCGGTGGTGTCCTCCCCCGATGTGGGAGACCTGTCCCCCGAGGGTCCTCTGCCTCCGCTGATCCTCCTGCAGCAGCTGCTGTCCGCCGCCACCCAGCCCTCCCCCATCAAAGCCATCTTTGACCGGCAGGAGATGGAGGTGAGTCGATGATGTCATCGTTGCGTCATCGAATGAATCGGGCTGCGTCCTCACTACCACCGCTTAGTTTTAAAACGCACGTCTTTAGCTACGTTTCCTCCGAGTGTCCTCACTAAAACAGAGACGTTTGAGAACGCAGCTTTAACACAACTCTATGATATTAAGAAAGAAAGGCAGAAAAGAATGATTTATTATTTTCTTATTTTTTAATTTTTTTTTTTTTAATTTTTTAATTTTTTTTTTTTTTTTTTTTTTAATTTAATTAATTAATTAATTAAAATAAAAAAAATAAAAAATGCAGCTTTGACTTCACTTCAAAGAGCTGGAGGTCGCCTCCTGGTTTTCAGGCGTGTTCGTTAGGATGGAGATTATTGCTCAATCGCTCGTGTGCACAACGATGGATTGATGTGGATGAAGCCTCAGAAAGCTGGTGTTGTAGGGCTTGACCTCTAGTGTGTGTGTGTGTGTGTGTGTGTGTGTGTGTGTGCGTGTGTGTGTGTGTGTGTGTGTAGGCTGCAGCTCTGGCAGTGTGTCAGTACCTCGCTGTGGAGTCCGCCCACCCGTCCTCGCCGCTGTTCGAGGAGAGCAGCTCCAGCGAGGCCACGACGCCCGTCACCGTCCAACACGTCCGCCCCCCCAAACAGAAGAAGCAGAAGACCTCCCCCGTGCCCCCGTTGCCCATCGTCCTCCAGCTCATGGAGATGGGCTTCGTACGGAAAAACATCGAGTTCGCCTTGAAGTCGCTGTCTGGAACCACGGGCACCGCCGGGGTCCCAGGTACGATCTCACGCCGTCCCGAGTTCCCCTCGAGCTAAAGCTCCCAGCGTGGTATCATATCTGAGATGTCGGTGTGGAGAGTAACGGAGCGTCTCCCTCAGGTGTGGAGGCTCTGGTGGGCTGGCTGCTGGACCACCCGGACATCCACGTCACCGAGCTGTCGGACGTCGACACCGTGTCCGACGAATACTCTGACGAGGAGGTGCTGGAGGAGCTGGAGGAGGCCGAGCCCACGTTCCCCGTGGTACATACTGCTTTCCTCCTTTATTCCTGTAGTAGTAGTAATAATAATAATAATAATAATAATAATAATAATAATAATAATAATGATGATGAGTCACTCTTCTGTCAGATTCTCCTCGTGGCGTCGTTAATAACGGCGTTGTGTGTCTTTAGCCTCCAGGTGCCGTGGTGACTGAGAGCCAGACCTTTAAGAAGAGATCAGACTTCCAAAGCAACGATGACTACGCTGTGTACGTGAGAGAGAACATTCAGGTAACACGTTTCACACGTCAGCTCAGAGGCAACTTTATTTCTCCAGCCGTTAACAGTTTATTTTAAAAAATTGGGTTAGTGTTCACGCAAGAGCAATGAAAAATCTGTCAGGGGGAGAATTGAAAGAAAATGGAATAAAAGTCGATGAGGTTTGCCAAAAGAATATAAGAAGTGTATGGTCTGGTTGACTCTAAATGGACCATAATTTACTAAATGAACATCATGCTGTATTGAAGAAGACTTGAAACTAGAGATTGAGACATAAACTCATGTTTACAATGTTTACTGAGGGAATAAATCAAGAGAGAAGTAGAGTCATTTGCTATAGACTTCTATACAACCAGAGGAGTCGCCCCCTGGTGGTCAGGAGAGAGAATGCAGCTTTAACACATGAAGCTTTGACTTCTATACAACCAGAGGAGTCGCCCCCTGGTGGTCAGGAGAGAGAATGCAGCTTTAACCATGAAGCTTTACTTCTATACAACCAGAGGAGTCCCCCCTGGGGATTTATTTATTCATAAGGCTTTTTATAAAACCTAGAGATAACACCCTTATTTGAATCATTTATAAATATTCTAACTATTGGATGCTCAAAGGCAGCGGCCTTAAATAAGGCTGGACTCTGACCGATCCCCGACTCCTCTTTAGGTGGGGATGATGGTGAAGTGCTGCAGAACGTACGAGGAAGTGTACGACGGAGATGTCGGGAAAGTGATCAAGCTGGACCGAGACGGGCTCCATGACCTGAACGTGCAGTGTGACTGGCAGCAGAAAGGAGGAACCTACTGGGTCCGATACATCCACATCGAGCTGCTCGGTGAGAGCAGCAGCTTTTAATGACGACGAGGAGCCGAGAGTTGGTTTCTCTTCACCCTTTGACGTGTCTTGGGGCCTTTTCTTTTCTTTTTACTTTTTTTACAGGATTCCCACCACAAAGTTCTCCCTCTCATATAAAGATCGGCGACAAAGTGAGAGTGAAACCCTCCGTCACCACACCAAAGTACAAGTGGGGCTCCGTCACTCACAGGAGCGTTGGGGTTGTGAAAGGTGAGCCGTTCTCTGAAGCCTTTTAAATTGTACACAGTATCTCTGGTCACCTTATATATTTGAAGCTTTCTATTTATAGTGTAGCATTATTTATTTAACTATTTTGATGCTTTAATTATTTTTATTTATTAAACTTGTATTTATTTAACTGTTCTCATATTTAACTTTTCTTAGTTAACTATTCTTATTTAATTAATTATTCTAATTTATTTAAATAATATCATTATTCAAATAATATCATTATTTAAATATTCTTTATTCAAATATTCTTTATTTATTTAAATCTTTATTTATTTAAATATTCTTGATGTATTTAAATATTCTTTATTTATTCAAATATTCTTTATTTATTTAAATATTCTTTATTTATTCAAATATTCTTTATTTATTTAAATATTCTTTATTTATTTGACTATTCTTACGTTAATGCAGCTTAACGCTGGTGGCCACCTCCCATAAAACCCAACTATTCTTCACAAGATTGTATATTCGGTATTAAAATGAAGCGATTGGGAAAGTATCCTGTATTGACAACTGTTTATTCATGGGCAGGCAACATGTGCAACATATCCACTCTGTCTCATCAGCCCCTTTTTATCCAGAGATCCATCAATACTGCTGCAAAGAAAACGTAAGGTTACTAAACGTAACCCCGGTTCTTTGATAACAGAGTGAGGTGTTTCACTTTGGGAATCACCTCATTTAACAGACTTTGCTTTTTTTTAACTCCGTGGCTTTAAAGACACAACTCAAACCTCCACTGGAACTTTTTTTAGCTGCACAAAGAGAAATTGTCTCTCTTGGTTTGGTTCATTTGATCAGCACCGATCAAACTATTTAGAGCGATAACCGTATCTTCAATCTTTCTTCTGTTTACAATCTAAACCAACGCCTCCCGTTAAAGATGCCGTTAGCCGTTTAATCTCCCATCTCCTGTTCTAACGCCGCCGATTGTTTGGTTTCAGCCTTCAGTGCCAACGGGAAGGACGTGATAGTCGACTTCCCTCAGCAGTCCCACTGGACCGGCCTGCTGTCTGAGATGGAGCTGGTGCCCAGTGTTCACCCTGGAGTGAGGTATGAATATGTTTCAGCTTTCCGTCTGATTTTATAAAAACGCCATCGCATCTCAACGTGTTGTTCAAATGCAAACAAACCTCTGTCGTCTGCAGGTGTGACGGCTGTCAGATGTTCCCCATCAACGGCCCCAGATTCAAATGCAGGAACTGTGACGACTTCGACTTCTGTGAAAACTGCTTCAAGACCCGCAAACACAACACCAGACATTCCTTTGGCAGAATCAACGAGCCGGGTTAGTCGCACGCCCACCCAGAATGCACCTGTGATGTTTCTGAAGCCGTTTTACTCGCATGAACTCCTGACAATGTCCAGAGAATCAGGTCTGGACATTGTTCACACATGTAGCACACACCAGGAGAATAACATGTATTATCTCCATAATACAGCAGCGATGCCCCTAGTGGACACCAGGAGAATAACATGTATTATCTTCATAATACAGCAGCGATGCCCCTAGTGGACACCAGGAGAATAACATGTATTATCTTCATAATACAGCAGCGATGCCCCTAGTGGACACCAGGAGAATAACATGTATTATCTCCATAATACAGCATTGATGCCCCTAGTGGACACCAGGAGAATAACATGTAGTATCTCCATAATACAGCAGCGATGCCCCTAGTGGACACCAGGAGAATAACATGTATTATCTTCATAATACAGTAGCAACAGGAGGAGAGCTAGTAACGTTAGCAGCACCGCTAACGGAGAACCAGCGGCGGTTCCCTTCAGTTACATGATGATGCGTTCAGGCTCTGCTCAGGGAAAATGAGTACCGGCTGAATATAAAATAGATATTACAGATGAATTATGAGCTGTTTAACACGCTCTCAGCTCATTATTAGACTTCATTAACACTAAGAATGAATAGATTAGTTTTAAATCTATAAAAAAGCGTGATCGGGTATCTCTAAAAGTTTTATTATCTTCCTTTTTTCTTTTGTGCATCCATGATAATTACTGACCAATATAATGTGACGGTCTAGATGCGTTCATGGTTGCGGTGCATGTGCGTAAACCTGCCTCCTGCCTCCTCTACGTTCAGGCCAGTCTCCAGCATTCTGCGGCCGCTCAGGCAAACAGCTGAAGAAGCATCAGAGCAGCCAGCGCGGGATGCTGATCGACGACTGGTCGCGTGCCGTGAAGAGCCTCAGCGTCTCGTCCTCCGTGAACCAGGCGTCGCGCCTCATCGACTGCAGTGATCAGTGTTGGCAGTCCTCCGGCTCGCAGGGAAAGGCAGGAGATTGAATTTCATGCTCTTAATTAATGAGCCGGCTGACTGTTTTGGTTTTGGCTGTAATTAAGGTTTGGAAGCATCACCTGACTGGATCCTTCGTTCTTTCCTTCCACAGCACTGGATCCGTCTGGAGCTCTTCCCAGACGTTCTCGTGCACAGGCTGAAGATGGTGGTGGATCCGGCGGACAGCAGCTACATGCCCTCGCTGGTGGTGGTGTCAGGCGAGTTTCGTCATCTGGTTATTTTAACCCTTTTGCATCACTCGGGACCTTTTTTTTACATTTTAAATTTTAGACAAGTTTTGTTCTTGTTTGATTTTGGACATTGAACCTCAGGTCCTATAATAAGTTTATAATAAACTGTGCAGCCAAAATACACTCAGACCCTGAAGGACAACATTTTTCCATTAAAACCACAATGTTTGATTCCATTGCAGCATAAATTGAATCTATTAGATCAGGTTTTGAATCTTCAAAACTACTTTTTTTGGAGATAATACATGTTATTCTCCTGGTGTCCACTAGGGGCATCACTGCTGTATTATGGAGATAATACATGTTATTCTCCTGGTGTCCACTAGGGGCATTAATGCTGTATTATGGGGATAATACATGTTATTCTCATGGTGTCCACTAGGGGCATTAATACTGTTTTATGGCGATGAACTCTGATGAACTATTTTTTTATATAGAATTTTATGGCTTTTCTTTTTAAGAAATTTTTATCCTTTTAAGGGCATCAGAGAAACTTTTTAAAGGGTTAAAAGTTTACACACACACTTTAGTTTCGACAGAAGCTACGTTTCTTTCTTTCTTTCTTTTGAACAATTATATCCTGTATTTGTTTTCTACTGTTGGCTCTTCAAATAGTTCCTCTTGTTTCTTATTTTTATTCACAGCAGTAATGTTTTCTTTCTTAATTTTCAGGTGGAAGCTCTTTGAACAACTTAATTGAGCTGAAGACGATTAACATCAATCCCACCGACACCAGTATCCTCCTCCTGAGCGACTGTACTGAGGTCGGTTGTTTATTACCTTTACGATCTTGTGAAGACATAATATTAGTAATATGATAATGATGATGTCTTTCCCCCTCCAGTATCACAGATACATCGAGGTCGCCATCAAGCAGTGCCGCAGCTCCGGTATCGACTGTAAGATTCACGGGCTCGGCATCGTCGGACGCATCAGAGCGGAGGACGAAGACCTGGCCACCGTCCCCTTCCTGGCGTCGGACAACGAGGAAGAGGAGGACGACAAGACCGCCACCGGAAGGTAAGACGTGTTTCAGAGGTGGTCTGGTTCTAGAGAGTTCTATAGACCTCAGTGTAGTCCTGGTCCTCTATAGACCTCAGTGTAGTCCTGGTCCTCTATAGACCTCAGTGTAGTCCTGGTCCTCTATAGACCTCAGTGTAGTCCTGGTCCTCTATAGACCTCAGTCTAGTCCTGGTCCTCTCTAGACCTCCATCAGTAACCAGACCACCAGAGAGAAGATGGTCTGGTTCTAGAGAGTTCTTCTTAAAGCTCCTCATCGGAGCCACCGGGTCGGATTCTGGTGAAACCAGATGACATCATGCAGGTTCACCAGAACCTCCTTCAGCTCAGACTCCAGCAGAGACCAGTCCACCGTGGACAGACCCAGATCCAGCAGAGACCAGTCCACCGTGGACAGACCCAGATCCAGCAGAGACCAGTCCACCGTGGACAGACCCAGATCCAGCAGAGACCAGGACGTATTGCTGGACCCTCTGGAGGGAAGGGGGGCACGGGAGAACCAGAACCAGGACTGAGAGGGCAGACTGTCAGACCCTCTGCAGTACCATGAGAGGTTCTCTAAAGGAACCCTGGTGCTCAGAGACACTACCTCTTTAGTCCACAGGGGGCGCCAGAACCAACATTACATGAAAGTTCCTTTTTGTAACTTTAAGAGTGTTTGAACTTTCCCCGTCGTGTAAACAAACATCACAGCTGTGTTTACGTGAACACGGCTGTGATGTTTTTTTAAATCCTCCAACAATCAAGACAAGAGCATTAAGATGAAGTGAATTCTTGTGTGTGTTTTCTTTAGTCTTGCTCGGAAGAAGTCCTCAGGATTGGAGTCTTCAGCGACCATCAGGACCAAAGTGTTTGTTTGGGGCCTGAACGACAAAGACCAGCTGGGAGGACTCAAGGGCTCCAAGGTACCTGAGACATGATGCCTCACATCCTTAAGGGGGCACAAAGGCACTCTGAGCTTTTTGTGAGGTTTTATTACTTTCTCTTTTCTTTTATGTCCAGGTAACTGCTTTGCTTGAACACAAGGAAATAAAGAAAAGAACTAATAAATATAAATAAATAGCCACTCAAAGATTCAGTCAGTGGGTTTTACTGCTGGCTTCAGTAAACAGTAAAGTTAATACGCAGCGATCCGGGAGAATAAAGTATTGGCAACAAAAAGCACTTAAAGTGTCAAAGGTAAATAAAAAAGTACTCTTCATGCATCCGAATGGCCTCTTTCAGTGTGGTATATTATTCTATATTTAGTAATTAGATTAGAGCACTGCTGCTTTAAAGTTTAGGATAATTTTGTCGTTATAGCTGGTGTCATTTTTAGTTTAATTTATAACCGTGTATCTTTTTATAAGCTGATTATGATGTTTTGAATATAAAAAGTAAGTTTAAAAAAAGTACAATATTTCCCTTTTTTTTTTTTTTAAATGTATGACGGCTCCGTCTTCTGATTACGTGACTTCACTGTTTGATAAGCGCATCGGAGGACGAGTCGGCCTCTTGAAGTCCTCGAGCAGAGACTGAGGAGAATCTCACTTTATTCCGTGTCCTCCACAGATCAAGGTTCCCTCGTTCTCCGAGACGCTCTCCGCTCTCAACGTGGTTCAAGTAGCCGGCGGTTCCAAAAGCCTCTTCGCAGGTTGGTGATGAAGTGATTGGTGATTCTTATAAACGCATGCATGGTGGTGGTGGTGGTGGTGGTGGTGGTGGTGGTGTGTGTGTGTGTGTGTGAGCATTGTGTTGCCGTTGCAGTGACGGTGGAGGGGAAGATCTACGCGTGTGGCGAGGCCACCAACGGGCGGCTGGGCCTGGGCCTGTCCAGCGGCACCATCCCCATCCCCCGGCAGATCACCGCGCTCAGCAACTACGTGGTGAAGAAGGTCGCCGTGCACTCCGGGGGGCGCCACGCCATGGCGCTGACCGTGGACGGGAAGGTGTTCTCCTGGGGAGAGGGGGACGACGGCAAGCTGGGGCACTTCAGCAGGATGTACGTCGGCTTCCACAGATCACATCATTTCATCACCGCGGCCTCATTTAGATTCAGGACTTTCTTTTTTAACCTCTGAACCCAAAAATCTCCCGTCACATTTGATTTTCTCTGTAATATGAAGTTCTGCTCCTCTGGAAACAGAACCATCATGACTAGAAGTAGAGAACTAGAACACGTCTTTAGTGCAGAATAAGTTATTATGACATAAATCATTAAAAAGAGAAAAATGCATGTTCAATTTCTTTAAGAATTTCTTTGATATGTTTTATTAAAATTAGAAAACAATATAATCTAAATATCCAACATGTTTGTAAGTGACTATAAGTGTTACTAATGTTGGAAATAAATAGACGCTCCACATGTTTTATATATTGAACTATTTATTATTATATTATTTCCAGCCTCTCTCGTCTCGTCTCGTCTCTCCTCTCCTCTCCTCTCCTCTTCTCTCCTCTCCTCTCTGTGTTCACTTCCTCTCCTCTCCTCTCCTCTCTTCTCCTCCCCTCTCCTCTCCTCTCCTCTCCTCTCCCTTCCCCTCCTCTCCTCTCCTCTCCTCTCCTTCAGTAAGAGTTTCTCTGATTTCTTGTCACATGACTGTTGGTCTCAGATGAATCAATCATGACGTCATAGTTTCTCTGAGGAGCTCAGAATGTAATGTTTTTTACAGAATCTGGTTAAAGTAAACGGTTTATTTGTGGTGAGATTTTAAATGAGACGCGTAGAATAAAATGTTTCTGATGAAATATAAAAATTTTAAGCTTCAGTTTCAGAGTTCTTCACACATGATGTTTGAGGACCGTTGAAAAAAACAAAAAAAAAATGTAATCCCGCCGGCGGGTTTTGGTTAATTATTGTCCAAAATGTGAATTCTTGAATCAAAAAGTTTTTTTTTTTTTTGTTTCACAGCTTTAAAGCGCCTAAAGATGTGATTTAAAGAAAAGTGTATTTTTTCTCTCCATCTCAGGAACTGTGACAAACCTCGTCTGATCGAGGCGCTGAAGACGAAGCGCATCAGAGACATCGCCTGCGGCAGCTCGCACAGCGCCGCCATCACCTCCAGCGGGGAGCTGTACAGCTGGGGGCTCGGCGAGTACGGCCGCCTCGGGCACGGAGACAACACCACGCAGCTGAGGCCCAAGCTGGTACGGCCACCACACCATGGACAGCTTTTATTTGGATCATAATGCAAACTAGAAAATGGATTTCCTGCTGAAAATGCGTTGGAATTCTGAAATTGAAGCTGAAATATTTGAACATTTCTGAAAAATAACTGAGAATACAGAAAATAACTGAAAATACAGAAAACAGCTGGAAATAACTGAAAATACAGAAAATAACTGAAAATACAGAAAACAGCTGAAAATAACTGAAAGTAACTGAAATAATTGAAAATACAGAAAACAGCTGAAAATACAAAAAATGCTGAAAATATAAAAAAGGGAAACGAGCTGAATCATCAACAGTAATATTTTAATATTTTGTCAAAATTTAAAAGTTTAAATGGTGTCTGTGGCTGAAAGTATGCAGAACCTTTAAGCTTTTAAAGTTGAAGAAGTTTAAGAGGATTTGAAGATTTTCTCCATAGGATCCCATTCAAAATAAAAACCATAATAAATCAAAAAGTTAGAAATATGAAAAGTCATAGCACCCCTCTCCTGAAAGAGCTGAACATTTTGATAGCTGAAAGTATGGAGGAGGAGATAAGGTTCAAAATACATATAAATGCTTAACAGCATTCCAACTAACTATATAAATGATTAATATAACGTTAGATGAAGATAAAAATAATAAACCCGTCTGCTCATTTAATGCTCTGCTTTGCAGTATTGCTTGTTTTCTGATCGACAGTCTGTTGATGTTTATCGAGTAGAAGATGAAAGTGGTGTTGATTGTTTGATAATTGCATTTAGGGCACATCCTGGTTCATTTTTGGGAGAAATTATGAATATTTGATTAGGTTTAGCTCGTTATGGGCTCATGATTAAAAGTTTTTTTTTTTCTTTTTTTTTTTTTTTAAATGACTGCATGATTTAATATTCCTTAAATAATTTGGATTATGAAATCGAGTTATGGCATTGAGGCATTAGCCTTATGTGCCTTTATTATGTGAACATGTATAAAGTATGGAATATGACACTGGTGTTAATGTTTCAAAGTATTTCATGATGCGTGCTTTGCATGTTCACATTTCTTTGTTATTGTGACTTCATATGGGTTTTTCTATTTAATGGTTTTTCACCTCGCTGTGACTTTGTCCTCCAGGTGAAAGTGCTTCTGGGACATCGGGTCATCCAGGTGGCTTGTGGGAGCCGAGACGCCCAAACTCTGGCCCTCACCGATGAAGGTATTTCTGTTACTGTACTTAAATACTCTTTAAAGTACGATGTGTTCTGCAGAGTCTCAGTGTGGAAACTATACAACATGTATAACTCCATCAGGCTCTTTTTCTAACGTTTTTATGACAACATGATGGACGAGCATCGCTCCTTTTGCTCTTTATCTGCTATCCATTTGTTTTACGTAGTTTCACCCTGAGCTTCGTGTAGATGAGCTCGTCATAACTCAGTCTGACGGCTGTAAGGAGAGACGCTCGGTGTCCGTCCCACAGATCTGCTCCCACCAATGTCTCCTTATGATCGTGAGCGTCTGAAATGTAGAGCTCAGGACAGACGGAAACGTCTCCTCCGTTCACTACGACGTCACGTCTGAGGAGATTTCTCCACGGCTTTATTCACTCTCTGATCGTTAAGAAAGACTCGGTGGCTTCAGGCTCTTTAGACTTTTTCTTTTGGCTCAGATATGGTAAATGGACCTGGACCTGTATAGTAATGGACCTGGACTTGTATAGTAATGGACCTGTACAGTAATGGACTTGTACGGTAATGGACCTGTACTTGTATAGTAATGGACTTGTACTTGTTGCTCTTCAACACTACATGATGACATCATTCACACACTGGTGGGAGGGGCTAAGGTGCCACCTGCCCATCAGGAGTAGCTACAGGAGACATTTGGGGTTAAGTGTCTTACCCAAGGACACATCGACATGGGCTAGCGGAGCCGGGGATCAAACCGCCGATCTTCTAATTAAAGGACGACCCCGCTCACCACTAAGCCACAGTCGCCCTGTTCCACCTCCTCGTCCGTGACGTGCGTTTCATTCATTTCCTCCGTCAGGGTTGGTGTTCTCCTGGGGCGACGGGGACTTTGGGAAGCTGGGCCGCGGAGGCAGCGAAGGCTGCAACGTCCCCCAGAACATCGAGCGGCTCAACGGGCAGGCGGTCTGCCAGATAGAGTGCGGAGCCCAGTTCTCCTTGGCCCTGACCAAGTCCGGAGTGGTGTGGACCTGGTGAGTACTGACGAGGGACATGTTAAGTAAAAAAACTCAATGTGGCTTTCTGCTAAGTTACGCATACGCATCCTTTTTAAGTATCGTACTTCATACATAGACATTCCTTATTTACTGGTGTAAGTCATATTATCTTATTACAACCTAACAATAGCTTTAAATTTATGATAATACTCAACAGTCCCTCCTTTTACACCAATTTTTGGTATAAATAATTACATGTAGTTGACAAAATAATACTAAACGGGAGTGACATTCGGTACACCAATTCGTCACCAGGACCGTTCGTGGTCGTTCGTCCCTTTTTTTATTGAGTGTTCACGGCTCGTGTTTCCAAACAGGGGCAAAGGAGACTACTTCCGCCTGGGCCACGGCACCGACGTCCACGTGAGGAAGCCCCAGATGGTGGAGGGGCTCCGGGGCAAGAAGATCGTACACGTGGCGGTCGGGGCGCTGCACTGCTTAGCTGTTACTGAGACAGGACAGGTGGGTTCTGACCGGTACTAGTACTCTGACCGGTACTAGGACTCTGACCGGTACTAGTACTCTTATCAGTACTAGTACTCTTATCAGTACTAGTACTCTGATCAGTACTAGTAGTCTGACCGGTACTAGTACTCTGACCGGTACTAGTACTCTGACCAGGACTCTGATCAGTGCTAGTACTCTTATCGGTACTAGTACTCTGATCATTGCTAGTACTCTGATCAGTACTAGGACTCTGATCAGTACTAGGACTCTCACCAGTACTAGTACTCTGATCAGTACTAGTACTCTTATCAATACTAGGACTCTGATCAGTACTAGTACTCTGATCGGCTCTTTTTGATCATTTTGTGAGGGGAAAAGACAATTTATTAAGAAAAGAATCCACATTTCTTTATTATTGTACGTAAACAAATAGTTTTTCTTGAGCAGCAACACAAGAAGTTGTAAAATCTTCATTCTCAGCTCATCGATGATCTCAGTGATCGAGTATCTGTCATTGATGATCCCTCATCTTGTGACCAGACTCTGTATATGTAAATAAAACCTTCCCTCAGCACGTCACTGATCACGAGAGGCAGCGACTCAAAGTGTCACCTCGTTATTCGCTTGGTGAGACTTTCTCTTCCCTCAAGGTTTCAGCCGTGTATCTAGAAATATGGGAAATACATTTTACAACAGCTTGAAGGAACCTTGAATGCCACACAGAAGCTTTTGATTGGCTCTCAGACGTATGAGCTTACAGGAGGCTTCATAGATAGATAGATAGATAGATAGATAGATAGATAAATACTTTGTTAATCCCGCAAGGGAATTTTTACATAAGAAAAGAACAATTTTGACATAAGAAAAGAAACATTCTTACATAAAAGAAAAATGTTTACATAAGAAAAGAACAATTTTTACATAAGAAAATAAGCATTTTTAAATAAAAGAACAATTTTTACATAAAAGAAACATTTTTACATAAAAGAAATTTTTTTACATAAGAAAAGAACAATATATACAAAAATAGAATAATAATAAGAAAATGAAAAAATGCACAATATATACAACAAATAGTTAATTTAATTTAATATTATTATTCTATTCTAACAAAACGAAACAGTAGTGCAGATGTAGCCAACAACAAACAACGGTGCTACAGTTGGGTCATACGACCAAAGTCATGTTGTTGTTGTTGTTGTTGTTTGTCTGTCAGGTGTTTGCGTGGGGGGACAACGACCACGGGCAGCAGGGGAACGGCACCACCACGGTGAACAGGAAGCCCACGCTGGTCCAGGGTCTGGAGGGGCAGAAGATCACCCGCGTGGCCTGTGGCTCCTCCCACAGCGTGGCCTGGACCACCGTGGACGTGACCACGCCCTCGGTCCACGAGCCCGTCCTGTTCCAGACCGCCAGGGACTCCCTCGGAGCCTCCTACCTAGGTAACGCCTCCTTTCCTTGCCTCCTTTCCTTGCAGCCTAGTGCCTCTGTGTGTGTGTGGATTGTTTACATCTGTTTATGATTCTCACAAACATAAATGTTCAGCAGATTGTTCACAAAGACAAATTTGTTGTTGTTGTTGTTGTTGTTGTTGTTATTATTGAAACAATATTGAAGTGATTATGTTGTTAAAGTATATTATTTACATTTCATTGGATCTTATTAACTGTTAATAAGGTCGTTTGCATTCACGTTCCATCTTGAACTTGACATTCTTGTACTAAATTATAATTGTTTCTTCCATCTCAGATTGTTGTTAATTTAATTTGATATGTTTAAAGTAAATAAGAAAATAAAGGAAGGGATTTTTTTTTTTTTACAGAATGACTAGATCTTCATCTATGATTATTTATTCTCTGAGCATTAATGTGATTAATCATGTGATCTTCTTCTACACTTGGCTGTAAATAGTTGGAAGTTATTTTATTGTTAAAGCTGAGTGAAGAACTTCTTTAAGTATTATTCTGACATATTTGATCAGTATGAGCCCAGATGTACACAGAAGGACAGCAATAGATGAATCATGCTGTGTAAGGATAATAATAATAATAAATAAATATACAGTAAGGCCCAACGACAAACTAAGGTCAAATTTAAACGCTGATAAAACAGAACAATAAATGAAACAATAAAACCTAATCGATATAATAAAATAAATATAAAACAAACTAATATTCACAATAATGAAATAAAGCAGTAAAAAGACGACGTCACTAAACAGACTTTAAGAAAGTGATGTAAAAGAAAAGTGTGTGTGTGTGTGTGTGTGTGTGTGTGTGTGTGTGTGTGTGTGTGTAGCCAGTTTCACATTAAAAGAAAAGTTTGACATTTTGTGAAATCCTTTAATTTGCTTTATTGACACCACAAGTTTAATGCTAATGCTAGCAGTTAGCTGCTAACAGCTAGCTGCTAGCTCTGTCTAAAGCTAACCTGAGCTGTTTTAGTTTTCTCTGAATTGTTTTGGTGTTCTCCGCTGCAGGCGTGCAGTCAGACAGCGACTCGTCGGCGGCGGTGAACAACAAGCTGAGCGGGCCGAGCAGCGTGAAGCCTCACCGGCCCTCGCTCGCTAAGATCCTCCTCAGTCTGGACGGGAACTCGGCCAAACAGCAGGCGCTGTCCCACGTGCTGTCGGCCCTCCAGATCATGTATGCCAGGTACGTTGGTCTGCAGAGGGAGAGTCCTCTCCTGGTAGGGACGACGACGACAACAACACCACCAGCTCAAGTCTGGCTAAGAACCATCGTCCCAACTCATCCTCTCTTTCTTTTTTTAAATATTCCTTAAAATGAAGACTATGAGGCAAGGCAAGTTTATTTGTAGAGCACATTTCAACAACAAGGCAATTCAAAGTGCTTCACATAAAACCATTAAAAGCATCAAAACATAATGCAAAAGAAAAGATTTAAAAACAATTAAGAACATTAATTTAAATATTAAAAAACAGTCAGTAAAACATTAAAAAGCTAAAAAAATAGAATAAAAGTTGCAGTTTAAGAAATAAAATACAGTAGTGAGATGCAGAAATTGATTAAGATCCTTGAATCTGGTTCAATTAAAGGAAACAGCAAAGAGTCTTCAATCTGGATTTAAAGGAGTTTAGGGTCTCTGAGGGTCTCTGAGGGTCTCAGCAGACCTGCAGCTTTCAGGACCTTGTTCCAGATATGTGGAGCAGAGAATAAGAGGTTCTCTTCTCACACGTAACCAGAGTTACTTGAGAAAGTTAACATTGACCTCAGAGAAATGGAGGGAGATGCATCTCTGGATCCCCGTACCTGTTCTGCCTTCTCTGCAGAGCAACTCGGAGACGTCCGTCAAAAAGAGTCTAAATATATCTGGGAAGCGTTTCAGAGGTGGAGAGAAAATGAGGCTAATGGTTTATCTTCTGCTAACTGATGTGAGCCTCTGGTTGCTTAGCAACAGTTTCTCTCTGAAACGCTTCGCCGATGCTGCAGCTCGTTCTCAAACGAACTCGATATCGAGACGCCACTTCTTCTCACTGTGGTCACGTGGTTCACGTTTACGTTGTGGGACGTTCTGAAGAGGAAGAGATGAAAGCGTGTTTGACCTTTGACCTCTACGTGAGTTGATCGGCTGCTGGTCGTTCTCTTCTCTGTGTCGCTGCTGACGGGTCGGGCTGTGTGTGTCTCCTCAGGGACGCCGTGGTCGGGGCTCTGATGCCGGCCAGCATGATCCTGCCGGCGGAGTGTCCCGCCAGCTCCCCCGTCCCCCCGTCAGACTCCTCGTCCTCCTCCAGCGTCAGTGATGAGGAAGGTCCTCCTGTCCTGCCTGAAGCCGAGGAACGAGTCAGCCCGAATCCCTGGCAGGACAAGAAGGGAGAGGTGAGGCTCAACATATATATTTATTTAGTATGACTTTAGCTTGTCTCTGAAACACTTTTTAATATCAGTCAGTGAAAAGTGTTTTTGTGCTGATTTACTGGAAAACAGGAAACACGCAAAGTGCATTTTTTAAATTATTTTTTTATTGTGGCCAGGTGGTTCAGATGCAGCCATCGGGAAACTATATTTGGGTCCAACAGAAACTCTCACAGGGCTTTAGTCATAAATACAACTCCAACTAAGTTTTCTTAAAGGGACAGTACGGATGTCTGTGTGAGGTTCTCCTCCAGAGTTTCACTACAGCAGATGGAGCAGAGTGATGTTCTGCTGTGGACGTATTTTAGACTCCTAAAAGAATCTCTATCAGTTTAAGTGAACGCTATATTTAGAATATCTCCACCTCTTCACCTTGATGTCAGACAGACCTTTCTGAGGGGAACTGAAGCTGTTATCTATGTTCTCTTAAACACACCAGACTCCATTCACAGAAACAGAGTTAGTGTTTTAAAGAGTTAATTCAGATTCACCAAAGTCTCTCAACAACACAAACACACTACCAGATGTATTCATCAGTAGAGCAGCAGCTCCTGAGTCCTGAGAGGTTAAATCTCTGTTTCTGTGAATGGAGTCTGGTTGATTATATAAGAATGAATACAGACATTAAAATAATATTATAAAATAAACGACTGGAATAAACTCATCTAAATGTTTGATGCTGTCATAAGTTTCTACCGTTTGTTGTTGTTGTTGTTGTGTGACCACAGCTCTACCGTGTTGTTGTTGTTGTTTATGAGCAGGCTCCCTCATCAGAAGACGCCGTCACCCCATCAGCCATCACTCCCTCGGCCTCCGGCGCCTCCTCGCGACCTTTCATCCCCGTCACCGACGACCCCGGAGCAGCCAGCATCATCGCCGAGACCATGACCAAGACCAAAGAGGTGAGTCCGCCCCGACTTCCGCGAGGCCGTCGCCCCCGGCAACACGTACCCAACACACGCGGCCATCTTCTCACTCTGTGTTTCCTCCCCAGGACTCGGAGAGCCAGAGTAAAGTGGTCGGCCCGGAGCCCCAGTACCTGGACGAGTTCACCAGCCTGCTGGTGCCCGACGACACCCGCGTGATGGTGGACCTGCTGAAGCTGGCCGTGTCCTGCCGCTCCGGGGAGAAGGGCAAGGAGGTGCTGTCGGCCGTGCTGTCCGGGATGGGGACCGCGTACCCGCAGGTAGCCGACATGCTGCTGGAGCTGTGCGTCACCGAGTTGGAGGACGTTGCCACGGACTCGCAGAGCGGCCGCCTGTCCTCCCAGCCCGTCGTCGTGGAGAGCAGCCATCCGTACACGGACGACACCTCCACCAGTGGGACCGTGAAGATCCCAGGTAACCAGGGCAACCGGAGGGATTCTGTACTTGACATAATATAAATTTAACTATATTTTTTTATATGTTTAAAGCCGGTTATTTCTGCCGAGTGTCCGATAAAGACAGAGCTGCACCGGTTGGCTGGTGGCGGTGCTGTGGGGTCGGCTTAGTAGAAAATGTCACGGGTTTGGACGCGTAACTTACAGAAAGATCCCGTGCAGTCGTCCACCTTTCTCTCCAGCACACTTAGTCCTGATAATTGTGCTTCTATCGTGCATAAGTTTGGGTGGTTGATTCACCCATCGGCTCTCATAACGAGTCATCAGTGCGTATTGGGCAGCGGGTCGTCCTTTAAACACAAGGTCGGCGTGTCCTTGAGCGAGACGCTGAACCCCGAGCTGCTTCTCATGCTTCAGATGGGTTCGATGCAGAAGTCAGATTTTATGCTTGTACCCTTCAGTATATGATCATTAAAATAAAGTTAACCTTTTTTTTTTTTTTTTTTTTTAAGGATTGTTTACGATTCGTGTGATCCAAGCATTTCCTGAGCATATAAAGTCCAAAAGTCAGACTTTAATAAATTTGTAAAATGTAATGTCTTATGTGTAAAATGAAATATTCTGCTTTAATTTCTTGGCGTTTAGCCTTTAAGAAACATTCTCACTGGGATCCAGCAGCAATCTAACTGCACCATCAATTACATTTATAACCACAGTGACTCGTTCTTAAGGCTGATTACGTCTTAAAATAAGACGACAAGTCGTTAGAAGCTTCATTCTAAAACCTCAGAAGCTTTGAAAGTAAAAAAGCCCGACTCTAGTTTTTATTGGTTAAATGTTTTGACCTTGAGCTTCCTGAAGGAGCAGCACGATGCTCAGGATGGAGATGATTACGACATCTCGTTTTGTTTCTAGGCGCCGAGGGTCTGAGGATCGAGTTCGACAGACAATGTTCAACCGAGCGACGCCACGACCCGCTGACCATCATGGACGGAGCCAATAGGATCGTCTCAGTCCGATCAGGTGACGAGAGGGAGGAGCCGAAGGCTGACCGGTCACTGGGTGTCTGCTGGTCATGAATATAACGCGGTGCCCGTCGCTCTGTTTCAGGTCGGGAGTGGTCCGACTGGTCCAGTGAGCTGAGGATCCCCGGAGACGAACTCAAGTGGAAGTTCACCAGCGACGGCTCAGTGAACGGGTGGGGCTGGCGCTTCACCGTCTACCCCATCATGCCTGCTGCTGGTGAGCACTCGTCTTCACGGAGCGGAGCCTGAACGCATCATAATGTAACTGAATGGGAAAACACTGATCCTTTTTTGTTCCGTGTCTTCCTTCAGGGCCCAAAGACTTGCTGTCGGACCGCTGCATCCTGTCCTGCCCCTCCATGGACCTGGTCACCTGCCTGCTGGACTTCAGGCTCAACTTCGCCTCCAACAGGAGCATCGTGCCTCGGCTCGCTGCCTCCCTCGCTGCTTGTGCCCAGCTGAGTGCACTAGGTACAGTACGGTGGTCCTGATCCACCGTGACGTGGACGATGTTAACATGCACGCTAATATATTTACTGTTATTCTGAATGTGACCCGGTTGAGTAGTGGACCACCGGTTACGCTAATCAGAGAGTTCACGGCTGCATGGAAACAGCTTAATAGGACTATTGTCTTTCTCGGAATAAGAACAATATTTGGTGCATGTAAATGTCGTCATGGTGAGATATAAGTGAAATATATATTTATTCATGTTGCATGTGATTTATTGTGGTCCAGCTGCTGGACACAGGATGTGGGCTCTGCAGAGACTACGGAAGCTTCTGACCACCGAGTACGGTCAGTCCATCAACATCAACCGGCTGCTGGGAGACAGTGAGGGCGAAGCTCGCTCCATGGTGAGGACCCAGTGACCCCACCGCCTAACCGAAATATTATTTCTCTCTCTCTCTCTCTCTCTCTCTCTCTCTCTCTCTCTCTCTCTCTCTCTCTCTCTCTCTCTCTCTCTAATAATTAGTGTTGACTATTGCAGTAATGCATTATGCTGATTGGAACGTGGCTGTTCCTATTATAACACCCTTTTTCACATATTAATGTCAAACATATTTTACCCAAATGGGTAAAAATCCTACGGAAGCCCTGAAGGTAAAAAAAAAAAAGTGATATGTTATCTACATTATTTTCTCTGCTGTGTTTATGACTCAGGAACAGGTGAAATAAAACATTCCACTTAGTTTAAATTTTTTTTATCAAGGCTGAGTTTTTACCACAGAAATCCGGGTTCGAATCCGTCTAGTCGTCCCCTCTCTTGGTTTTAGTAATAAAATAATGACAAAGGCCAAAGAAAATATAAAAAACAAAAAATGTGAGGTGAGTTTTAGGTGCAAATATAATGTGCGTTAGAAAATTCTGTAAATTAATACTCGCATGCTCTTAGTCCTATTTAGAACATGTGGTCGTGATGCACTTCTGCCTCTTGTGGCCAAAATGAGTATTACAACAACAACAAAGACTTTTGTGAAATTCTATCCTGAAAACAAAGAAAATACCTGGCAATATTATTTATATTTCTACCTTTTTTCATAGATGAAAAAATATATATCCTGGTTAAACCATTAACTGTTCTGAAGTCATAAACAGGAGAGAAAACAATCAGAATTCTATTTTCTGCTTTCCCTCTCAGGACTTCTGTTCCATCGAATGCTACTCTGCTTTGTTCTGTTGTACTTTCTTTAATAAGAATACTTGAGAACTGTTACTATGACAAACATACACAAAACCTGTGATATTTAATGTTTAATTAAGTTAAATGAGGCCTATACTTTTAATAA
This sequence comes from Ophiodon elongatus, assembly GCA_016806645.1. Lineage (NCBI taxonomy): Eukaryota > Metazoa > Chordata > Actinopteri > Perciformes > Hexagrammidae > Ophiodon > Ophiodon elongatus. Next base: position 153,279 of record JACSYO010000394.1, on the reverse strand, counting down.
ACGACCTAATTGATCACTGATGTATTTTCTGCCAGAGTTTCACCGGCAGTGCTCTGGCTGCCCTCGTGAAGGGGCTCCCCGAGGCCCTGCAGCGGCAGTACGAGTACGAGGACCCCATCGTCAGGGGCGGCAAGCAGCTGCTGCACAGTCCTTTCTTCAAGGTATGCTCCCAACAGTCTCCCCCCCCCACCCCCCACCTACACCATGGCCCCAGAGGGTTGAGTGCATGAGGCTCATGTGAACCCTGTGTTCAGGTCCTGGTTGCTCTCGCCTGCGACCTGGAGCTCGATACGCTCCCCTGCTGTGCCGAGACTCATAAGTGGGCCTGGTTCCGCCGGTACTGCACGGCCTCCAGAGTCGCCGTGGCTCTGGACAAGCGGACCTCTCAACCGAGGCCCTTCCTGGATGAGGTGAGCGGGCCGTCGCTTTATTTGTTTTCCTCGTCGTCGCACGTCGACTCGAGTCGTTAACCCTCCGTGTCGCGCCTGTTCCCCCTTCTGAAGGTCACGAAGAAGATCCGCGAGCTCATGGCGGACCACGAGAGCATGAACGGCCTCCACGAGAGCCACGACTTGTTCAAGCGCGAGCACGACGAGCAGCTGGTGCAGTGGATGAACCGGCGGCCGGACGACTGGACGCTCTCCGCCGGGGGGAGCGGCACCATCTACGGCTGGGGCCACAACCACAGGGGCCAGCTGGGGGGCATCGAGGGGGCAAAGGTCAAAGTGCCCACTCCCACCGAAGCCCTCGCCACGCTGCGGCCGGTGCAGCTCATCGGCGGGGAGCAGACGCTGTTTGCCGTCACCGCTGATGGAAAGGTCTGCTTCTCCTTTTATCACCGTGTTGATGAGTAGTGGAGCAACGTATCTTAGCTTAGTGTTGATGAAGTCTAATAATGAGCTGAGAGCGTGTTAGGAAGTTAGACAGCTCATAATTCATCTCTAATATCTATTTTATATTCATGTGAAAACATCTGGATTTATTCTAGTTCATCACCAACACTACATTTTACTAGATTACATGTGAACGCATCATGAGAACGTTATCATTTACCTTCAGCCAGTACTCATGTTCACTGAGCAGAGCCTGAACGCATCACCATGTAACTGAAGGGAACCTCCGCTGGTTCTCCGTTAGCGGTGCTGCTAACGTTACTAGCTCTCCTCCTGTTGGTTCTCCGTTAGCGGTGATGCTAATGTTACTAGCGCTCCTCCTGTTGGTTCTCAGTTAGCGGTGCTGCTAACGTTACTAGCTCTCCTCCTGTTGGTTCTCCGTTAGCGGTGCTGCTAACGTTACTAGCTCTCCTCCTGTTGGTTCTCCGTTAGCGGTGCTGCTAACGTTACTAGCTCTCCTCCTGTTGGTTCTCCGTTAGCGGTGCTGCTAACGTTACTAGCTCTCCCCCTGTTGGTTCTCCGTTAGCGGTGCTGCTAACGTTACTAGCTCTCCTCCTGTTGGTTCTCCGTTAGCGATGCTGCTAACGTTACTAGCTCTCCTCCTGTTGGTTCTCCGTTAGCGATGCTGCTAACGTTACTAGTTCTCTTCCTGTTGGTTTAAACACTGATTGGTTGTTTACAAAGTCACATGATCAGAGACTAGAGACACATCATGATGTCCTGATCACATGTTTTACTGAATATTGGAGGAGAACCATCGTCAGTAAAACTTTATTTACTCTGTGATGGTTAACGTTAATCTGTGAGGGGGGTCAGTACAGATCAGGGATCAATAACGGTCCGTTACACCTCTATTGATCAAGAATCAATCTGATGACTCCCATGAAAATGTGCTATATTGTCTCACTAACACACATCTTGTCTCATCCTCAGCTGTATGCTACAGGATACGGCGCTGGGGGCAGACTGGGGATCGGAGGCACGGAGTCCGTGTCCACCCCGACTCTGCTGGAGTCCATCCAGCACGTCTTCATCAGGAAAGTAGCCGTAAACTCCGGAGGGAAGCACTGCCTGGCGCTGTCCTCCGAGGGAGAAGTCTACTCGTGGGGAGAGGCCGAGGACGGAAAGCTGGGTCACGGGAACCGAAGGTCCAGATCACACGGAACACAACACACACACAATGTCCATATGTGTCGCTGTAAACAGTCGCGTTTCCATTCACGTTTTTATGCACAGATTGAAGTATCGCATTAGAAAAGGGGAAAAAAGTTTTAGCCACCCTCTTCTTCTTCTACTGTTAAAGTGTAGCCTATAGAGCCAACTTCTTCTTCTACTCTTTTAAAGCGTAGCCTATAGAGCCAACTTCTTCTTCTACTCTGTTAAAGCGTAGCCTATAGAGCCAACTTCTTCTTCTACTTCTACTGTTAAAGCGTAGCCTATAGAACCAACCTCTTCTTCTTCTACTCTGTTAAAGCGTAGCCTATAGAACCAACCTCTTGTTCTTCTACTGTTAAAGCGTAGCCTATAGAACCAACCTCTTCTTCTTCTACTCTGTTAAAGCGTAGCCTATAGAACCAACCTCTTCTTCTTCTACTGTTAAAGGTTTTTTTTTTGTTGGTGTTGTTTTTTTTTGTTGCGTAGCCTATAGAACCAACCTCTGACCAAACACAGCAGCAGAGTTTATTCACTATAAACCAGTTGATGGAGAAGCGCCTCCAGTTGCGGCATTTCAAAAAGTTCACTTATAATTTGATTGACAGCTGAATGGAAACACGACTTTTGTGAAGGGCTTGGGCTTTCATTCGGGGTGTCTGGATTCTCCAAAATCCACAATTCCATTATATTTTTTTGATTAAAAAAAAAAAACTTTTTCCAGCACGGACTGCTGTGCTATTGTCAAACTGTCGAGAAGATCAACAGATTGTTTGTTTTACGCCCCGACAACTGAGATTTACTTTTTTTTTTCATTCTTCTTTTTAAAAGAGAAGCGACAAGGTGTCAAGTCTGATAAGTAATAACTTATTTCACCAGTCGGCTCGAGGCTACTTTGCAACGTCGCCTTGAGTTTCCTGCAAAAAGCCAGCAGATCTGTTAGTTTATGATTCCTGTGAATACGTCTCGCCATATTTGTCATATTTCCCGCTCGTAGCGTTCGTCTAAAAACTAGTTTTTCTATCAACGGCACTTTCGTGCCATTTGGCGTGAGCGTTAAAACAAAAGTTACTAAGAGAATCAACCATCCTGCTGTTTGATTTCTATCGATTTTCAACTTGGATTCGACATTGCGACGCCTCTAGTTGCCATAGTAACGCCGGCCCTTCTTCACTTCAGCCCCTGCGACCGTCCTCGTGTCATCGAGTCCCTGAGGGGCGTGGAGGTGGTGGACATCGCCGCCGGAGGGGCACACAGCGCCTGCATCACCGCCAGCGGAGAGCTCTTCACCTGGGGGAAGGGTCGCTACGGGCGGCTGGGGCACGGAGACAGCGAGGACCAGCTCAAACCCAAACTGGTGAGTCGTCACTTCCTGTCACACCACTCTCTGCTGTCTGTCAATAGAACAGCGTTTTTCATCGTCCCAAAAATAATTTCAATGCTCTGAAGTCAGTAAACCATCAAAACTACAAAATGTTATACTTTTACTTTGTTATAGTAAATTATAGTGTTTTTTTTTTATTCATTAAAACACAATTCTAATGATAATGAAATAAAAGATTGTATTTTTATTGATTTAAAACTGATCTCTTCATTCTTAGTGTTAATGAAGGGAACCTCCGCTGGTTCGCCGTTAGCGGTGCTGCTAACGTTACTAGAATCATCGTCAGTAAAATGTGAGGGGGGGTCAGCACTGATCAGGCTCAATAACAACCTGTTACAGCTCTAGTCATGAATGTCGGTGTTTCCTCAGACGATCCCTGATGTTTGTGTGGTTTCTCCAGGTGGACGCTCTGCAGGGTCACAGGGTCATCGACGTGGCCTGCGGCAGCGGCGACGCCCAGACGCTGTGTCTCACGGACGATGACATGGTCTGGTCCTGGGGAGACGGGGACTACGGCAAGCTGGGCCGAGGAGGAAGTGATGGCTGCAAGATCCCCATGAAGGTAAAATCAGTTTAATTTGACGCTGCAGCTAGTAGACGGTTAGCTTAGCATAAATACTTGAAACGGGGGGAAACGGCTAGCCTAGCTCTGTCTGAAGCTCCCTAATTAATTAATACGTCACATCTGGTTTGTTTATTACATATAAAGATAGAAGTGTAAACAGAACAAGGTGGAACACGATGAATAAGCGTATTAAGTAACAAGCGTTTCTATTTGTAGAACTTTTAGATTTGTTCTGTTTCAGTGGAACAGAAGAGGGTCTGGTTTTTAAAAGGATGATCCGATTACATGTTCTAACACATAATACATAATAATAATAATGAACTTTATTTATAAAGCAGTTTCAAATAAGAGATGTAGCTCAAAGTGGTTTGCAATAAAAAGTGAAAATGCAACACATTAAAACAAGAGACAATAATAGACAATAAACTTAGATAGACGGTAAAATATGAAATAAAATAAAGCCCATTTTAGAATAAGAAAAAATGCGGGAAATAGAGTGATATTAATTATTAGACAAATAAAAAAAATAAAGAAATCCATTAAAGCGTATTCTATCATTTTGGACCATAGCTGGCTGTTTTTTTTTTTTGTGCATATTTAAAAACTCATCGGTAGAAGATCTGCGATGTCATCCACTCCCAAAAGAACCTTAACATCCATCGTAAAAGATACTGGGAGATGGTGTGAAGCTTGTTTTGGTTCAAAGTCTGACGGTTTTTAATAAAATAATAATAATAATAATAATATATCATATTTTAAGTTGACTGTTTCAGTCGAGCAGGTAAAATCAATGAGGTTTAATGAGGTGAAGTGTTTTCCATAATGATGGTTTCTTGTTTCAGATCGACTCTCTCACGGGCCTCGGCGTGGTCAAAGTGGAATGCGGCTCTCAGTTTTCTGTGGCTCTCACCAAGTCTGGAGCCGTGTACACGTGGTACGTAGAGCCACGTGCCACTGTTGTTGTTGTTGTTGTTGTTGTTGTTGTTGTTGTTGTTGTTGTTGTCGTTTAATGCATAGCGTCATTTCTCAGGGGGAAAGGCGACTATCACCGGCTCGGCCACGGCTCCGACGACCACGTCCGCCGGCCGCGACAGGTTCAGGGGCTCCAGGGGAAGAAGGTCATCGCCATCGCCACGGGGTCGCTGCACTGCGTGTGCTGCACCGAGGACGGTAGGAGCCATCGGACCGCATGTTCCCCCCACGGGCCTTCAGTGTTCTCCTCACGGGCCTTCAGTGTTCCCCCCACGGGCCTTCAGTGTTCCCCCCACGGGCCTTCTGTGTTCTCCCCACGGGCCTTCAGTGTTCTCCTCACGGGCCTTCAGTGTTCCCCCCACGGGCCTTCTGTGTTCTCCCCACGGGCCTTCAGTATTCTCCTCACGGGCCTTCAGTGTTCCCCCCACGGGCCTTCAGTGTTCTCCCCACGGGCCTTCAGTGTTCTCCCCACGGGCCTTCAGTGTTCTCCCCACGGGCCTTCAGTGTTCCCCCCACGGGCCTTCAGTGTTCTCCTCACGGGTCTTCAGTGTTCTCCTCACGGGCCTTCAGTGTTCTCTCCTCACGGGCCTTCAGTGTTCTCTCCTCACGGGCCTTCAGTGTTCTCCCCGTGGCAGCGTGGGTTCTCTCCGGGTTCTCCGGGTTCCTCCCATAGTCCTCAGATGTGCATCGGGTTTATTGTTGACTTTAAATTGCCCGTAGGTGTGAATGGTTCTGTCTATATGTGTCCGCCCCGCCGTAGTCTGGAGACTGTACAGGTGAACCCAGTCAGGTCATGTCAGCCGGGATCAGCCCCCCTCTCTCCCCCCCTCTCTCCCCCTCTCTCCCCCCCTCTTTCCCCCTCTCCGTGACCCTGAACAGGATAAGCAGTTAAAGATAATGGATGAAGATGAATATATTCCGGTCCTCTGATTAACATACGACCTACAGCGACGCCCTCTCTCGGCTCCATTCTGAGTTCATCAAGCGTTACTGCAGTAAACTCTCTTGAGACTCGTGTAGTGAACGAGCTGCGTCCACAGAATGATCCTAGAACCTGAAGAACAGCAACATATTACACACGTCTTAATCAGAAAACAATGCATTCTGGGAATATTACACATGTTTACTTGCATATTAAATTCAGCATATTGTCATGTGTAATATGATTGTGCATGTAAACGTAGCTCAGCGGAGTCGGGTCCTCACACGGAGGCTTTGTGTTTGGGCTCAGGAGAAGTGTACACATGGGGGGACAACGACGAGGGCCAGCTCGGGGACGGGACCACCAACGCCATCCAGAGGCCGCGGCTGGTGGCGGCGCTGCAGGGCAAGAAGATCAACCGGGTGGCCTGCGGCTCCGCCCACACCCTCTCCTGGTCCACCAGCAAGCCCACCAACGCCGGCAAGCTGCCCGCTCAGGTGAGCCCTGCTGCGCCCCGTGTGTCCAGTAGATGGCACTAAAGCGTCTCTTTGAAACGTCTGACCGGCTGAGTGGTGTGTTCAAGGTCCCCATGGAGTACAACCACCTGCAGGAGATCCCCATCATGGCCCTGAGGAACCGGCTGCTGCTGCTGCATCACATCTCCGAGCTCTTCTGCCCGTGCATCCCCATGTTTGACCTCGAGGGTCGGCTGGGTCAGACGGGCCACGGACCCTCGGTGGGCTTCGACACCCTCAGAGGCATCCTCATCTCCCAGGGCAAGGTGAGCCAGCGGGACCCGTTCAGACCCAGAAAGATATTCATGAGTTCATGAGTTCATGCTGCTTTCAGGCTCTCTGAGCCAGATGTCAGTCTGTTGGATTCCAGACGAGTTCAGTGTATGTTAAGGGAAAATTGCGTTTAGAAGATTTTCAACCAGTCTAAGTTTGAACATTCTGTCCAAACCCATTTTAAAATATTTCCTGAAAACAGTGCTAGTTATCTAAATCCCCATTTGGCCCAATGAAGTCCAGAGTCTCGTGAACTTTTTAAACTTAAAAGCACCCCTCATGTGTAATAAGATGAATATTAAGTCTGATTAAGGATGTATTCTTTTAATGTCTGTGAACAGGAAGCAGCGTTCAGGAAGGTGGTTCAAGCCACGATGGTGAGGGACCGACAGCACGGACCCGTGGTGGAGCTCAACCGGATCCAGGTAGGAATACATGAGTCCATAGAACTCTGACTGTAGTCTCTTCCTCCTCCTCCCTCTTCCTCTTCCTCTTCCTCTTCTTCCTCTTCCTCTTCTTCATCTTCCTCTTCCTCCTCTTCTTCCTCCTCCTCTTCCTCCTCCTCCTCCTCACTGAGTGGAACATGTGATGTCTTCAGTGTGTGTGTGTGTTAGTTTTTAGACTTGACTCCACATAGTCTCGGTTCAGGCATATGACCCCCCCCCCTCGTGTAGAACTGTCAGATCCAGGATTTCACACCCATCATAACTTCGTGTCTATCTAGCAGGAAGTTATTAAACACAGAAAATAACTTTCTTCATTTTCTTCCCTTCTTTTTCTTTTCCTTCCTCCTTAATCCCCCCCCCCTTTTCTCCTCCCCCTCCCCCCCACAGGTGAAGCGTTCCCGTAGCAAAGGAGGTCTCGCGGGTCCCGATGGAACCAAGTCCGTGTTCGGTCAGATGTGTGCCAAGATGAGCTCGTTCAGCCCCGACAGCCTGCTGCTGCCTCACCGCGTGTGGAAGGTCAAATTCGTGGGTCAGTGTTCACTCGTCGTCGTGTCCCGACCGCCTCGAGGCGCGTCGTCGTTCTTTAAGAGGAAACGCCTCCTCCTCCTCCTCCTCCTCCTCCTCCTTCTGGTGTTCATGTGTACGTGTGTTCTTCTCTCCTCTCAGGCGAGTCGGTGGACGACTGCGGCGGCGGCTACAGCGAGTCCATCGCCGAGATGTGCGAGGAGCTGCAGAACGCCCTGACGCCGCTGCTCATCGTCACGCCCAACGGCCGCGACGAGTCGGGCGCCAACAGGGACTGCTTCCTGCTCAACCCCGCGGCCAAGTCCCCTCTTCACATGAGCATGTTCCGCTTCCTAGGTATAATCCGCTTAATCTCCCCGACAGGTCGTCTGCTGTGTAAATCCTCAATAAACCCCCAAAAAAACGTGTTTATTTTAAAACGCTTCACGTGCACTTTAGCTGATAAACCTGCGGCCCTGACCCGCCGGGCGCGCTCCATTTGTTCCGGAGCTTTCTGCTCTCTCTCTCTCTGAGTCACGTGATTGTTCTTGTCTGATCTGTGGCTCGCTGCGTCTGCAGGGGTTCTCCTGGGCATCGCCATCCGGACCGGAAGCCCCCTGAGTCTGAATCTGGCCGAGCCGGTGTGGAAACAGCTGGCCGGCATGAACCTGACCATCGCCGACCTCAGCGAGGTACGAACACGCCTCCGATCGGTGCTCCAGTCGGACTGTTGTCATGTGTTTGGTGTCGACTAGAGTTACGTCCAACGGCAGAATCAAAGCCGTTTGTCACATGCTAACGGGGGTGAGGCTAACGGGGGTGAGGCTAACGGGGGTGAGGCTAACAACATATAACGTTGGTGAGCTATTTCTCCGTCGCTCAGCGATCTGAGGCCACACGTCGGCCTTCATCTGGTCGTCGTGTTCATCTCACATTATCATGTTCAGAAGGGAACCTCTGTCTGTTGGGAACAAAAGGATTTTATTGGTCATGAATTTCTCGAGGCCTCGTCTGAATATTTCTCTCCTCCCGTACGAATGTTGTGCATAAGATGTGAAAGCATTCATGAGAGAGATCAGTTTTTCTAAATGTCCGTGTGAAACAACAACACTAACTCGGCTCAATTCCTGAGTCTCTGTGGGATCAAGTCTACAGGACCATGATCCAATGAGCCAAACTAAGGAAGTAAAGTAAAGTAAAGGGGGGGGGCGTGAGGGGGGACCCCGATCTGCACCTACGGGTCTGAAACCATTCAGGATTAAGTGTCATTGTTAATGTTACGTTATTAATGTTACGTTATTAATGTTACATTATTAATGTTCCGCTGAGGAACGCCTCTCTCCGTGCCAGACATTAAATACCATAAACCCCTCATGATCTGCATTAGAACCTGCAGAGAGAACACATTCCTATACATTCCTCCTCAGATTAAACCTTAAGCTCCCCGGAGAGAAACTCACGACTCAAATCCTGGTTCACTTGTGTGAAAGAAGTGGTGAGCCACAATCTGAGCTGTTCTCCACTCGTCTCCTCACGCTGAGATCATGAGCTCCTGCACCGTCGCTGAGGAGGAAGAATAAAAAAGACCCTCCTTTTGTTCCCTCACAAAGCTGCTCTTGTTTGGTGGTTTTTGCCCTTGAGACACGAGAGAAAGGTTAGATGGGAAAAAGAATCCAGTTTGAGACTCACGGGAGCCGTGACGCCAGCACGAGTGCATGAATACGCACGCGAAGGCGGAGGAATGCGTCCTGCAGGTGGTGTTCCGGGGTTAGGAGCCCTTAAAGGGACAGTGTGGGACATTCAGGGGAGAAATGGAATAAAATATTCATTCATTAATCTGTGTTTGATCACCGGAAAAACTAAGAATCGTTGTTTTATTTAGCTGAGAGAAAAGAGGTTTATATCTTCAGAGCGTTTCTACAGGAGCCCTGAGCGGACAAACTTCACACGCCGGGGACTTTGATGTTTTATGTTACCTGAAGGTAGCGATGCGTTCAGGGACCGACCACCAGCGCTACGTAATTAAAGATTGTGGTATTGATTAGCTACACACACACATAGAAATACACACAACTACACACGCATAGAAATATGCATAGACACAACTACACACACATACAACTCCACACGCACGCATACGCACAACTACACACGGCTCCTTTCCTAAATGTTCTCCTCCGTACCTCCCAGGTTGATAAGGACTTCATTCCCGGCTTGATGTACATCCGGGACAACGAGGCCACAGCGGAGGAGTTCGAGGCCATGACGCTGCCCTTCACCGTGCCCAACGCCAGCGGACAGGACATCCAGCTCAGCTCCAAGTACTCACACATCACCCTGGAGAACCGCGGGGAGTACGTCCGCCTGGCTATCAACTACAGGTGAGGATCCCAATGAGCAGAACCCTCTCTCTCTCTCTCTCTCTCTCTCTCTCTCTCTCTCTCTCTCTCTCTCTCTCTCTCTCTCTCTCTCTCTGTCTCTGTCTCTGTCTCTCTCTCTCTGTCTCTGTCTCTCTCTCTCTCTCTCTCCCCCCCCCCCTCCTCCCAGTGTTTTTACTTCCTGTTTGGTTTTCGTCCTCAGGCTTCATGAGTTTGACGAGCAGGTCTCTGCGGTCCGTGAGGGAATGGCTCGAGTCGTCCCCGTCCCGTTGTTGTCTCTGTTCACTGGATACGAACTGGAGACGATGGTGAGTGAGAGCAGATTCCACAGTCGTGTCTCTCGTGTCCTCCGGCTGAGTCCTGGTTTGACATTAAGTGCCCCCCCCCTCCCTCCCTGCCCCCCCCTCCTGTCCTCAGGTGTGTGGCAGCCCGGACATCCCGCTCCACCTGCTGAAGTCCGTGGCCACGTACAAAGGGGTGGAGCCCACGTCGTCGCTCATCCAGTGGTTCTGGGAGGTGATGGAGTCCTTCTCCAACACGGAGCGGTCGCTCTTCCTGAGGTTCGTCTGGGGTCGCACGCGTCTGCCGCGCACCATCGCCGACTTTCGGGGGCGGGACTTTGTCGTGCAGGTAAGAAGTGCAAGTCTGACCGAAAGGTAGAAAACACTGGAGTCAGTTCCTTCACCCTCTGAGCCGAAACTACAACGTTTATCAGACAGAAGCTGTAAAAACTGTCATGATCGTCAGATGTTGATGTTTCCGACGGTCCTTGAACGCATCATGTGACGAATACTGCCGTCAGAAACACGGAGAGGCTGGAAACATGTAAATAGTTTTAATATATAAAACACGTAAAGCTTCCATTTTTTTCCAACATTGGTCAAACTGAAACATGTTGGATATATAGATCATAACTATAGTCATGAGCTCGTTGGTTTTTGCCTTCAGTTCAGTGTTTTGCCCGTCGCCATCTTCATTTTTGTAACCAGTGAACAGGAAGTGACCATATATGGACTGAGGAGGACGTAGAGATCTGTCAATCACCTCGTAGCCCCGCCCCTAAAGCATCCCCTGCTTTATGGTCTGTTTGACTCTAAATGGACCATAATTTACTAAATGAACATCATGCTGTATTGAAGAAGACTTGAAACTAGAGATTGAGACATAAACTCATGTTTACAATGTTTACTGAGGGAATAAATCAAGAGAGAAGTAGAGTCATTTTCTCATAGACTTCTATACAACCAGAGGAGTCGCCCCCTGGTGGTCAGGAGAGAGAATGCAGCTTTAACACATGAAGCTTTGACTTCTATACAACCAGAGGAGTCGCCCCCTGGTGGTCAGGAGAGAGAATGCAGCTTTAACACATGAAGCTTTGACTTCTATACAACCAGAGGAGTCGCCCCCTGGTGGTCAGGAGAGAGAATGCAGCTCTAACACATGAAGCTTTGGCTTCACTCTAAAGAACCGGAGGTTTGTCTCCTGGTTTTAAACGGTTCGTTCAGATTCACATGAACACGTTCTTCAACCTTTTAGCTAACAGCTAGTAGCGACGTGTTTGAGCCTCCGTACATCGTAGCCCCTGAACACAGCGATATGAATCCAGCTTCTTCTTTGTCCCCTGCAGGTGCTGGACAAGTACAACCCCCCCGACCACTTCCTGCCCGAGTCCTACACCTGCTTCTTCCTGCTCAAGCTGCCCAGGTACTCGTGTAAACAGGTGCTGGAGGAGAAGCTCAAATACGCCATCCACTTCTGCAAGTCCATCGACACGGACGACTACGCCCGCATCGCGCTCTCCGGGGAGCCGGCCGCCGACGACAGCAGCGAGGACTCCGACAACGAAGACGCCGACTCCTTCGCCTCGGACTCCACCCAGGACTACCTGACGGGACACTGAGTGCATTCATCTCACCTGTTAACACACACATTCATACGAGACACGCAACGTCTGTGGGGGGAAAATGTGCAATGAGCTTTAAAAGTGTTTATAAGCTAAAGAGAGGAACGGACGCCAGGTTTGCTCTGATTTAGTTTCTTTAAAATAAAGTGATCCGCTGCACATGTAATTGTTGTGTTACATGGGAATTATGTATATTGTTACAGTTTAAAAAAAAAAAAAAAAAAGAATAACAGCACTGTGGTAGATTTCCTCCCTCTGGTTCGTGTGAAGTACTCCTCCCTAGATTGTATATAGAAATCGATGTACGACAACAGTAGTCTCACTTTTGTTTCTTGGTAACAGCCATGTTTCTTTCTATAAAAACATTTTTAACTTAAAGAAGTCAGTGTTTCTCACTCTGCTCCGTCTGGAGGGCCGTTTTAAGATTCACACCCCTCCTCCTCCACCGTGTCTGTGCACCGTCTCCTTAAAGAATGTACATAATATGATTGTGCCATGTATTCACAGAAGGTCTCATTCCTGCATATTCAATGTTAATACATTTCTGTTAATAAATTCAAATGCAAAAGGACTGGAGCCGTGTGTGTGAGACGATGGGGAACATTTCTGAGCTGCAGTGTAAACTTAAAGCCATTCTGTGTGTTGAGCCTGATTTATGCTTCACGATGTCCCACAGTCTGTAAATAAGAAGAGGACGTCGTCATGGTGACGTCTCGTTGGTTTGTGGATGTTTTGAAGCCTCGAGTTCGGTGTTTTGTGAACAGGAAGTGACCACATCTGGACTGAGGAGGACGTAGAGACGCTGTATACATCTCTGGTGTCGACCTGTCAATCACCTGGTAGCCCCGCCCCTAAAGCATCCCCTGCTTTATGGTCTGTTTGACTCTAAATGGACCATAATTTACTAAATGAACATCATGCTGTATTGAAGAAGACTTGAAACTAGAGATTGAGACATAAACTCATGTTTACAATGTTTACTGAGGGAATAAATCAAGAGAGAAGTAGAGTCATTTTCTATAGACTTCTATACAACCAGAGGAGTCGCCCCCTGGTGGTCAGGAGAGAGAATGCAGCTTTAACACATGAAGCTTTGACTTCTATACAACCAGAGGAGTCGCCCCCTGGTGGTCAGGAGAGAGAATGCAGCTTTAACACATGAAGCTTTGACTTCTATACAACCAGAGGAGTCGCCCCCTGGTGGTCAGGAGAGAGAATGCAGCTTTAACACATGAAGCTTTGACTTCTATACAACCAGAGGAGTCGCCCCCTGGTGGTCAGGAGAGAGAATGCAGCTTTAACACATGAAGCTTTGACTTCTATACAACCAGAGGAGTCACCCCTGGTGGTCAGGAGAGAGAATGCAGCTTTAACACATGAAGCTTTGACTTCTATACAACCAGAGGAGTCGCCCCCTGGTGGTCAGGAGAGAGAATGCAGCTTTAACACATGAAGCTTTGACTTCTATACAACCAGAGGAGTCGCCCCCTGGTGGTCAGGAGAGAGAATGCAGCTTTAACACATGAAGCTTTGACTTCTATACAACCAGAGGAGTCGCCCCCTGGTGGTCAGGAGAGAGAATGCAGCTTTAACACATGAAGCTTTGACTTCTATACAACCAGAGGAGTCGCCCCCTGGTGGTCAGGAGAGAGAATGCAGCTTTAACACATTTTAAAGAACCGTAGGTTGCTGCCTGATGAATCCTCATGATGAATCCTCATGATGAATCCTCATGATGAATCCTCATGATGAGCCCCTCACAGCTTTTTTCTTCTGTCCGTTCAACATCAAACATTTTTCCAGCGACTCAGACGGGCGAAGAAAATGTAGAACTTTGATCAGAAATGAATAATATAAAAGATCCAAACGTTTCCTCGTCGGCTCACTTCAGTGCGACCTTCCTCTGCAGGAAGTAGAACCGAGACTTCAGACCACAAACGTGCCGGTTACTTTACATTTTCTCGTGTCACATCTTCAGCTACAGTTTAAAAAGTGTTACATTTAAACTTTGTTATCACATAAACTGAGCCTGCCCCCCCCTCATCCCTCCCCCCTCATCCCCTCACCACCTCCTCTTGGCCCGATTTGGCTTCACAGAACTCTACAGGTGTGTAGTTGATTTTTTTTAAATTGCATTTAAATGTTTTTCTTTTTCACTTTGAGCTACATTGTTGCTGAAATGTGGAGGAGTTTGAAGATGGAGGTCAAAGACACAGATAGGGACGCTCTCCGAAACAGGTTCTAAACAGAAACCTGGTTCTAAACAGAAACCAGGTTCTAAACAGAAACCAGGTTCTACACGAGTCTACCTTGTTCGTATTGATTTGATATCGGTTCTGTTGTCGGTTCTTTATTGGTCCCGGAGTGAGACGTCCTCTTCTCAAACCTATCTTTGTCTCTTTGTCTCTTTGAATCTGAATAATAAAGAAATGTGGATTCTTTTCTTCATTATTATTCTTTTTTTTTCTCACAAAAAGATAAAAAAAGAACCGATAATGAACCGAACTGATGATAATCAATAAGAGCACTATTATATATTATCAATAACCTCATGATCCCGCCTCCAGCCACCGCTGATGTCATCGGGCCTCTAGTTTATTTAAAGAGTAATTCTCTGCAGGGAACAAGGAAAACAAGCGCAACACAAATAAATACAAGCAGCGTTTGTAATCTCTTCTAATCTACTTCTATGATTTAATAAAAAATAAATAAAAAAAGTAAATCCCGTTGTCGTCTGGATCAGGTTGTTACTTAAACGTGACGAGATTAACAATTATGTTACTTTTTATCCAAAACTGGGTCAGAAGTTCTTTCTGGTTCCTTCAGTCGAAATTAAATCAGATTTTTTCTTCTTTTTTCTTTTGCTTTCTTGAAGAATCTTTACAATGTGGAACAAAGGTTGAAGCAGGATGTTGGACATCACTGCTGGAGGGATTAAAGAAATCTCCCATAATTCCCTCTGTGCTGTTGTCAACGGTGATCGAGCATCGAGATCACACACACACACACACACACACACACACACACACACACACACACACGCCTCATAGTGTCTCGGGCCGAAGGGACTAAAACATAAGACGACACACACATTAACACACACCATTACACCACAATCCTCAACCTTTAAGCATCTTAAAGCCTTAAAGTGACAGGTTCCAGTGCTTTGATACCGACGTGTATTTAACCATAAATACATAAATATATTCTTGTGAGCCAAAGTTAAAGCAGCTTTGATTATGTCCAGAGTTGTTGGATTAGAGCTGTAAAACAGTTATGTAATTAAATGACAAAATAATCTGTAATCTCTTAGTGACTGAGAAAGAAATACGGCATTAAATTACAATGATTAAAATGGGGTTTCATCCGAATATATAATATTTGGTATTAAAAAAAAAGCCCTTAGAATAAGTTTATTTAATTTGGCATATTTAAGTTGGAACAACTTCACATATTTAAGTAAATCCAACAAAACTTTTTCCTGAGCCATAATCATGGATACGAATCTTTGTGTTTCACCTCAACGCCGTGTTTTATTTATTTTATTTATGTATTTATTTGCATACATGTTCCTACAGAAGCCCAGAAGGGACAAACCCAACACGACTCCAGAGAGACGTTCACCTTAACGGGTTTTTCGTCGGCCATCGGAGTTCTTTCAGAAGTTTCACCTCCTAGACGTCCCCAGATTCTAAACACTGGCCCTTTAATTACAATCGTCATGGAGATAAAAAGTTTATTTAACTTTTAAAAAATGTACCTAACTTTTTCAATGCAGTCTGTTTCCTAGATTTTTTTATTTTAATGGAAGATCAATTCAATCAGATTTGATTTGTGAATATATTGTGTGTGTGTGTGTGTGTGTGTGTGTGTGTGTGTGTGTGTGTGTGTGTGTGTGTACACAATTTAAATCATCTCAATTCAAGTTATATTTAATACCCTTTAATACAGTTTGACAGTTATCATGTGTTGAGTTCTATTAACTTTGATTTTAGGACTTTTCAGCTTTATTTCCCAGCTCAAAACATTTATCAGAAAAGTAATAAAACAAACTGAGTTCCATATGTTTGAAGAGATTAAAATAGTTTTTAACAGGGGTAACTAGTAAAATGTAACCAATTACATTTGGAAAGTAACGTTATGAACACTTTTCTTCACATTTCTGTGTTTGTGATTTCTTTTTTCTTGGTGGTCACATGGTATAAAGTGGGCGTGGTCACATGGTATGAAGTGGGCGTGGTCACATGTTATGAAGTGGGCGTGGCCTCTCGTCCCGTGAGAGAAGTGGATCTCTCTCTAAAGATTCACTGCTTTCCAGGAAGTTAAAGTGGAATATTTTAAGAACAGCTGGCTTCGCTGAGAGAGAGATTATGGATTTATGGGTCTTAAACCGAGGGAACTCACGTATATCTTTTTCATCACATATGAATAAAGAGACATTTTAATTATTTACTTTTTAATGGGTCAGTTTGTTCCTCGGGCAGAGAGAGTTTGTGGATGATGATGAAGAGGAGGGAACGAGGCCGGACCCCCACAGGGTCAATCACAGGGTCAGCGTCTCGGCCCCAGAAACCTACAGAGCAAGTTAAAATAATCATCATCATCATCATCATCATCATCATCTTCATCATCATCATCATCATCATCATCATCATCATCATCATCATCATCATCTTCATCATCTTCATCAGGACTCCAATCACTGGACTCATTAGTGTTGCTGTATTTTAACAGCAGCTGTATCTGCTGACGGCGAGACGTAATTAAAAGGGTTTATACATTAACCTTACAAATATACAATAAACTCAATATGCAGATTATAATATTTACCTGAAATATTCATAATCCTTCTGCATAAACCTCCTATTTTAGCCTTTTGTTGCACTAGTAGACGTGTTAAAGTGAGTGATGGTTGTTAAGCCTCTATTACCGCCAGCGTTACTTTAAACATCACGTTGAAGACGTCAGAGACGTCTCAGGCCACTGCGCCGGGATCACATGGGGGGGGGAGAGGGGGGGGGGGGGGCAGGGGGGGGGTATCCAGACAGACGGGCAGACAGAGGGCAGCTCTCTGCAGCAGCATGTGACATGAGGCATGAGGAAGACAAAAGAGCACGATGGTTGTGTGTCTGCAGCTTTCCCTGTTTCATGTGACTCCGTGTCGGAGGTGTGTTTGTATCTGAGTGATGCTCTGTGACCTCATGACCTTTAACTTATACAAACTATCACATGAATAACTCAAACTAAACTCAGAAGAAAGCACCATTCAAATCTTATTTATTTAGCTTTAACTTCCTGCCACTCTTCTTTTGTTTTATTATCTTTTACATATCTGTTGTTCATTTGATTGGTTTCATTTCTCAGTTTTTGCTCTTGTTTTTATTTTATTCTCTTGTTTTATAATAAGTTTTAAAAATATTTAATGCCACTGACATTGATCGTTTATGTTAACACTGAATATTTCCTTTATTCATAAACTGAAGCTCAGCTTTAGGCAAAGTGTGTACTGACTGTATTCAAGCTCCATTACAGATTATTAGCATTAATTAGCATTAATAAACAGTGTTCAAGAAATAGATTGAGTTATGTTGTTATTTGAACACAAACCAAGATGTTTTTTATAAGTTTTATAAGTTTTTATAGCTAAACCTGAGCATTCGCTTCACCACGTAGCATTGTGCGTTTCTACGAGGCTGATATCAAAATTATTTCTGAAAACTTTTTTTGGGTTCAGAAACTTCAACATTCAACGTATCCTGTTGTCTGTGGAAACAAACATGGACAAACAAACCCAACTATCGTCATGGATTGATGAGGTCATCGTATATAGAAGTGGACACATCGCCTGTGGTTGAAGCTGCATTCTCTCTCCTGACCACCAGGGGGCGACTCCTCTGGTTGTATAGAAGTCAAAGCTTCATGTGTTAAGCTGCATTCTCTCTCCTGACCACCAGGGGGCGACTCCTCTGGTTGTATAGAAGTCAAAGCTTCATGTGTTAAGCTGCATTCTCTCTCCTGACCACCAGGGGCGACTCCTCTGGTTGTATAGAAGTCTATAGAAAATGACTCTACTTCTCTCTTGATTTATTCCCTCAGTAAACATTGTAAACATGAGTTTATGTCTCAATCTCTAGTTTCAAGTCTTCTTCAATACAGCATGATGTTCATTTAGTAAATTATGGTCCATTTAGAGTCAAACAGACCATAAAGCAGGGGATGCTTTAGGGGCGGGGCTACAGGGTGATTGACAGGTCTCTACCTGACCATAAAGATGCTCTAGGTGCTCTGTGATGATTATTCAACAGTTTAAAGATGTTCCGTCCGTCTCACTGATGCTTGGTCAAAGAAGAACAGAACACGTAATCACGGGTGTAACCATCAGCGTGCCTTCATCATCATCATCATCATCATCATCATCATCATCATCATCATCATCATCATCATCATCATCATCATCATCAATGCACCTCAGGATGATGATGATGCTGATGATGGTGGGTCCTGTGTCGTCCTGCATCACATGACTCTGCTGGTCTGTGCGTCGGTACGAGACGCTCAGCAGAGAGGAACTCATTCATCCAGGAGTCGGTATCTCTGATCCCAGCCTCCGGCTCTCTTTCTCTCTCTCTCTCTCTCTCTCTTCTCTCCTATCTCTCTCTCTCTCTCCTCTCTCTCCTCTCTCTCTCCTCTCTCCTATCTCTCTCTCTCTCTCTCTCTCTCTCTCTCTCTCTCTCTCTCTCTCTCTCTCTCTCTCTCTCTCTCTCTCTCTCTCTCTCTCTCTCCCCCCTACATGTGATACTCTGCTCTCTCTACTATCAGCCCACAAGACCAGAGTGCCGTCTCCCCCCTGGTCATCCTCCCGTCTCTCGGGTAGTCCAGAGCAGGTGACTCCTCAAAGGGAACATTGTTCTCTTTATGAGAACGGAGCGAACAGAAGCTACAAATCACGACTGTCGTCACAGCGATCAGGTTTATTTCCGTAGTATTAATGGGAATAATGTTTCATTCAGTTCACTGGACAGTTTTCATAGCGGAGGTTTGAGTGGAGGGAGTCCACCGGCTCCTCCTCCCGAAACAACCTGCTGCCGGGTGTCGGGTCAAAGGTCGATGTATAAAAAAGCTGGCGTTAGCAAAATAAAACATTGTGATTCAAAAGCAAATTTTTTGGGGGGATAAAAAAAAAAAAAGCAAGAAAATTTAAATTGATCAGAACGTTTGTGGTTTTAAGCCTCGATTCTACTTTTTCAGAGACGTAGAACGTTTGGATCTTTTCTCTGGTTTCTCCTGGAGGCGTCCCCATACTCGTCCTCGTCCTCTTCCCCGTCCTCTTCCTCGTCCTCGTCCCCGTCCCCGTCCTCTTCCTCTTCCTCTTCCTCGTCCTCTTCCTCGTCCCCGTCCCTGTCCCCGTCCTCGTCCCCTTCCTCTTCCTTGTCCTTTTCCTCTTCCTCTTCCTCTTCCTCTTCCTCGTCCTCGTCCTCGTCCCAAAACGTTGGATGTGCACCTGTAAAAAAATGAATCTGTGTAATATACGGTAAATTACTGTCAGCTGTGGTTAGACATTACGGTGTGACTTTTTTGCAACCGTAAAATTCACAGTTGAGAACTGTTTTTTTGTTTACGGTAAATTACCGTTAAAAAACCAGGAAGAGACTGGAGTCTGATGGTGTGACGTCACCTGCTCGCGGGTCAGGCTCCTCCCTTCAGCTGTGATGTCATCAGGTTTCCTCTCCTGGTCTCACGGGTCGTTACAGCGGAGGTCATTCCATCTGGAGACCAGGACCAGAGGTTCTGAGCTTTAGAGTCGGACCGTCTGCCTCTGACCCGGCTGACCTCTGACCCGGCTGACCTCTGACCTTTCTACCCCCGCTCACAGCTCGCCCTCTCACTAACATCTATGCATCTCTAATCACACACACACAAAAAGAAATGCTGGTAATTCATTAAAATAACATTTAAATCAAAGATGTGGATCCTTTGATTAACAGATACGTTCATGTGGCATTTTTAAATAATTAATAAGGTAATTATCTCAAATCTAACGTCTCTTTAGGACCAACACTGTATTTATTTAGTTCAAGAAGCTGGTGAAACATTCTTTTCTCTGGAGGATGGATTTGGTGTTTGGGGGGGAGGAGGGGGGGAGGAGGGAGGAGGGAGGAGGGGGGAGGAGGGGAGGAGGGGGAGGGAGGAGGGGGGGAGGAGGGTGGGGGGAGTGGGGAGGGTGGAGGGGAGGAGTGGAGGAGAGGGGAAGGAGGGGGAGTGAGGAGGAGGGAGGGGGGGAAGAGGAGGGGAAGAGGAGGAGGGAGGAGGAGGAGGGAGGGGGGAGGAGGGAGGAGGAGGAGGGGGGAGGAGGAGGGAGGGGGGGTTTAACGGGAAAGGTTTTTCTGCTGTTGGAGCAGAGCAGACTAACACTCCTCCTCTCCCCTCAGCTCCTCCAGACCCAGACTGCTCTGCTCCTCGTGTCGGGAGCACGAAGACGAGAAGGAACACCTCGGCCTCCCTCGTCTTCATCACCTTCATCACCTCCATCACCTTCATCACCTCCATCACCTTCATCACCTCCCTCATCTTCATCACCTTCATCACCTCCCTCGTCTTCATCACCTTCATCACCTCCCTCGTCTTCATCACCTCCCTCACACTAAAGCGTCTGCAGCCTCCTGACTGGACTCTGCCTGGTTTCATTTTGTAATTCTGACTGTTGGATGTTCATCGTTTAACATCACAAACTCCATCATCATCATCATCATCATCTTCATCACCTGAAACAGGTCAGTCTGATCCTCCTCCTCCTCCTTCTCCTCCTCCTCCTCCTCCTCCTTCTCCTCCTCCTCCTCCTCCTTCTCCTCCTTCTCTGTTCCACTATGAACTT
>JACSYO010000394.1:75000-127500 GCA_016806645.1 Ophiodon elongatus | reverse complement strand
CCAAATCAACATATGTGCACGCTCTTCAGCCCTGCACTCTCACTGTGTTTAGCTTGACCCCACCCTGACCTCCACCCTGACCTCCACCCTGACCTCCACCCTGACCCCACCCTGACCTCCACCCTGACCTCCTCCCCACCCTGACCTCCACACTGACCTCCACCCTGACCCCACCCTGACCTCCACCCTGACCTCCTCCCCACCCTGACCTCCACCCTGACCTCCACCCTGACCTCCTCTCCACCCTGACCTCCACCCTGACCTCCACCCTGACCTCCACCCCACCCTGACCTCCTCCCCACCCTGACCCCACCCTGACCTCCTCCTCCACCCTGACCCCACCCTGACCTCCTCCCACCCTGACCTCCACCCTGACCTTCTCCCCTCCTCTCCACCCTGACCTCCACCCTGACCTCCTCCCCACCATGACCTCCACCCTGACCTTCTCCCACCCCTGACCTCCACCCTGACCTCCTCCCCACCATGACCTCCACCCTGACCTCCACCCTGACCTCCACCCCACCCTGACCTCCACCCTGACCTCCACCCTGACCTCCTCCCCACCCTGACCTCCACCCTGACCTCCACCCTGACCTCCACCCAGACCTCCTCCCACCCTGACCTCCACCCTGACCTCCTCCCCACCCTGACCTCCACCCTGACCTCTACCCTGACCTCCACCCCACCCTGACCTCCACCCTGACCTCCACCCTGACCTCCTCCCCACCCTGACCTCCACCCCACCCTGACCTCCTCTCTACCCTGACCTCCTCCCCACCCTGACCTCCACCCTGACCTCCTCTCCACCCTGACCTCCTCCCTACCCTGACCTCCTCCCCACCCTGACCTCCACCCTGACCTCCTCTCCACCTGTGGCTCTGTGACATCAGACAGACCAAAGAGAGAACAAAGTGGAGCATTTAGACCGAGGCTCCTCTCTGAAGGTGGAGGAGACCAAACACAGAGCTCAAAGGAGGAACAAATCAACCTTCCTCTTTATGTGCTGAATGTATCAATGTGTCAACACATCAACGTAAAATATTTAGGTGAAGAATATTTAGGTGAAGAATATTTAGGTGAAGAATATTTCGGTGAAGAATATTTCGGTGAAGAATATTTAGGTGAAGAATATTTCGGTGAAGAATATTTAGGTGAAGAATATTTAGGTGAAGAATATTTCGGTGAAGAATATTTCGGTGAAGAATATTTAGGTGAAGAATATTTCGGTGAAGAATATTTCGGTGAGTTTTCGGTGAGTTTGTGTTGAGTTTGTAGGTGTTCTGTCTCGTGTCCTCGTTGGAGAGAGAGCAGCGTCTCTGCTCCGGGTTTCCTGGAGTGAAGACAATCTGAACCACACGAGGAACATTACGCTCGGCATGCTGGGTAAAGCTTCCAGGGGACGGGTGACGTGTGAGGAAAACACTGGAGCTTATGAAAGTTTGATCATTCACACACGGAGAGACTTAGAGTGTGTGTCTCAGTCACTGTGGGGGAGGGGGGGTAGGGGGAGGGGGGTGAGGGGGGGGGGGGATAATCTCAAACCCGTGGCTTTGACGTTATTGGGATTAAATTGAGGAATTTTTTGCTTCGTGAATTCAGTCCAGAGTTGCACGTGATGACGAGCGTCCTCCGGCTCGTGCACGTGAAGCCTGCACAGACTGACCGTGTGAGGACGTAGACCACGGCTTCAGTGACTGAAACCTGCTGCTCGGAGTTTCCTGTTTACGGTAATAAAAGATGTGAGAAGCGCTGCCAAAGAAATATTTGAACATGATTTAATTTGACAAGTTGACGATATTTTTCCAGCCAATTAGCTCGTTCCTCAGTGGAACGCTGTGAGGCCGGTAGCCGTCAGTCCGTCTGTCTCTGAACAAAGTCTTTGTAGTTTGATAGAAGAAGAAGAAGCGGAAAGGTCACTTTGTTCATTTATTTCTGCTACTTTGTGGATAATAATGGAGACACATTTATTCACTTTTTATATAATAATGTCAAGCATGATAGATACAACATTTGTACATTTTTGGATCAGATGCCCCTTTTCATAATAATAATAATTACAATAATAACAATAATAAAAGTACAATTATTAATAATAATAATATTAATTAATAATATAATTAATTAATTATAGATAATAATAATAATACAAAATATAATAATAATTAATTAATTCATTACAATAAATAAAAATAGACAGAATGAACATAACAACATGGGGAAATAAGATGGAAACTAAAACACGCTTGGTAAAATTCTATCAAATAAGATGAAATATAATACATAGAATGCATAACATAAAATGGAAAATGAAACCTACTGAAAAATAATGAGATATTATGAAAACTCAAAGTATTTCTTTATTTTATGAAGATCTCACAAAAGATTTTCTCTGCATTAAAAGAAGATGTGTATGAGAGCTGTATCTCTTTAATATTAACATCCTATTATGTCCATACACATTTAACATGTTGCTACTTTAAACTCTAAAGCTGCTGCAATCAATATTTTGATCTCATAACAAGGGGTCACATGACGATGTGTAATGAGAAATGGTGCTTTGGTTTTACAGACTCTTGTCGGTTTAATCCTGAGCTGATTTTGGGTTCAAAGCTTAAACCTGTTTCCACTCTGCCCAGAAGCAAACTACACACACAGGCTGAGGCGAGCAGAACTCATTCAGCAGCAGGAGGTGGTGGAGACCAAAAGCAGAGCTCACAGAGGAGGTCGTCTTATTGGACGGCTCCAAATGAAAGCTTCTATTATTAAAGAGTATATCTGCAGCGGTGTGTGTCAATAAACAACTGTTTGTCAACAAGTTCACCACATCAACTTTTTATAGAAGTGCATATACTTTGTGTTTATAGACTTTGTGTTTATGGACTTTGTGTTTATGGACTTTGTGTTTATGGACTTTGTGTTTATGGACTTTGTGTTTATGGACTTTGAGTTTATAGACTTTGAGTTTATAGACTTTGAGTTTATAGACTTTGTGTTTATAGACTTTGTGTTTATAGACTTTGTGTTTATAGACTTTGTGTTTATAGACTTTGTGTTTATGGACTTTGTGTTTATAGACTTTGTGTTTATAGACTTTGTGTTTATAGACTTTGTGTTTATGGACTTTGTGTTTATAGACTTTGTGTTTATGGACTTTGTGTTTATAGACTTTGTGTTTATAGACTTTGTGTTTATAGACTTTGTGTTTATAGACTTTGTGTTTATAGACTTTGTGTTTATGGACTTTGTGTTTATAGACTTTGTGTTTATGGACTTTGTGTTTATAGACTTTGTGTTTATAGACTTTGTGTTTATAGACTTTGTGTTTATAGACTTTGTGTTTATAGACTTTGTGTTTATGGACTTTGTGTTTATAGACTTTGTGTTTATGGAAGTGCACAGCTTCCACACCTTAACCTTTTCCTGTTTTGGCTCAGTGGGTTTTCCGTTACATAACGACTCCCATGACGTCTCTTCTGTTGCCAAAGAAATGAGATGACAGAGGGCTCGATGAAATAGTGGATTCTTTTTTTTTTTTTTAAATATTGTCTTTATATAAACTGCTGCAGGATGAAACCAACAGGAAGTTATTGCATCACTGGTTAACTCCACAAACAAACGTTTATGATTCTTCCAGCTTTAGTTCATCAAGACAATCTTCACTAATGAACTTTAATGATGTTTGAAGTGTAAAGTAAGAAGCTAACGTTAGTCTATAGAGGAACTCCACCATGGTCACATGACTTCATGTTAGCCTATAGAGGAACTCCACCACGGTCACATGACTTCACGTTAGTCTATAGAGGAACTCCACCACGGTCACATGACTTCACGTTAGTCTATAGAGGAACTCCACCACGGTCACATGACTTCATGTTAGTCTATAGAGGAACTCCACCACGGTCACATGACTTCACGTTAGTCTATAGAGGAACTCCACCAGGTCACATGACTTCATGTTAGTCTATAGAGGAACTCCACCACGGTCACATGACTTCATGTTAGTCTATAGAGGAACTCCACCAGGTCACATGACTTCATGTTAGTCTATAGAGGAACTCCACCACGGTCACATGACTTCATGTTAGTCTATAGAGGAACTCCACCACGGTCACATGACTTCACGTTAGTCTATAGAGGAACTCCACCACGGTCACATGACTTCATGTTAGTCTATAGAGGAACTCCACCAGGTCACATGACTTCACGTTAGTCTATAGAGGAACTCCACCAGGTCACATGACTTCACGTTAGTCTATAGAGGAACTCCACCACGGTCACATGACTTCACGTTAGTCTATAGAGGAACTCCACCACGGTCACATGACTTCACGTTAGTCTATAGAGGAACTCCACCACGGTCACATGACTTCACGTTAGTCTATAGAGGAACTCCACCACGGTCACATGACTTCACGTTAGTCTATAGAGGAACTCCACCACGGTCACATGACTTCATGTTAGTCTATAGAGGAACTCCACCACGGTCACATGACTTCATGTTAGTCTATAGAGGAACTCCACCACGGTCACATGACTTCACGTTAGTCTATAGAGGAACTCCACCACGGTCACATGACTTCATGTTAGCCTATAGAGGAACTCCACCACGGTCACATGACTTCATGTTAGTCTATAGAGGAACTCCACCACGGTCACATGACTTCACGTCTCCTCCACTAAGCTAAAGGAGGACTAGTGTCCTAGTGAGGACGCTTAGTCGTCTCCTTTAGACTCCTTTAGATTCTCCAGAGAGGCGTTCACTGACCTGTTTTATATATCAGAGAACTAAACGTTAACTTCTCTTCAGCTCGTGTTGAACACAGACTTTATTTCAGACTTTTAAACTAAAAAACTCAATAATGCCGACTCATGTCTGGTTTTAGGAGCTTTTTAGCCACTTTTCAAATAAAAACATTCCCATCTTTAAATGTGCGAGTGTGTGTAGCTTTCAAGGACGGATATAGAGAATGTGTGTGTGTGTGTGTGTGTGTGTGTGTGTGTGTGTGTGTGTGTGTGTGTGTGTGTGTGTGTGTGTGTGTGAGGAGCCTCAGGAGACACAGTAATGATCTCCTCAGGTGTGGAGTCCCAGTCACAAAGGCTTTAACCGCTGACTGACGCCTGTGTCGGCAGAGCTGGAGGCCGCTCCGCTGGGGGTCAAAGTTCACAGAAGAAAAGATTTTTAACTCATTGCTGTTTTTGGTATTTTTGTTGCAGGCACAGTTTCAGCATGGTGAATATTCTCAGAGGAAAAACAAATTCAGCCAACATCACAGAGAGGTCTCCTCTCCTGAGGTTCTCTCAGGACGACAGGTATGTAGATTATTGATCCCGTTTAGAGCCCCAAAGCCTCCGATATCTAATATATTAACGATGAAAATAGTGTGTGAAATATATAAACAAAACAATAATTTGTCATATTTGAATTAATTATGATAAAATTTAAATTCAAAACTTGAAAAAACTAAGTTTTCTGAAATGTTATGTTATGTTTGAATATGCAAATTGTTATTATATGGTGTGAACATTGGATTAAGTCAGGTTTAAAATACTTGTTTCATTTTGTTGACATATTAAGAAAGAAAATGAGTTATGAAAGAAAAATAGACCAAATTCTCTAAATTTATCAGTGAAAACAATGTTTGTTTGAGTTTTGTAGAGTTTGAATATATTTCAGAGACCTGAAGTGGTAACAATAAACAATATTTAACAAGAAAAAAATAAACAAATTAGAATAAAGTCAAATAAATAATAATGAGAATGTATCTTTCCATTATTTCCTAATAATTAAAGGACATGATAGATTCATCTCACAACCCTTTTGTTGGAGTTCTGACTTCCAGGTTGGACATTCTTTTTTAACTCCATCATTAAAAGTGACATGATGGAATAAAAGACGAAATAGAATCGATTATCATAACAGATTGAGTTATAATAATTTCCTAAAAAGTCACAATTTATTGGCCCGTTTTCTTATTTTCTTATCTTTTAAAATTACTTTTTCAATATTTTATTATTTAACTCACTTGTGGCTCCATAATGGAGGTGTGTACCTCTTCTTTACTGAAGCAGTATTTATCTATTTTATTTATAGTATTTCATGTCTGGCAGAATGACATTGATTTAGTGAAATGTCTCCACTTGTGACATCATTGTGACATAATCGCAACATGGTGGACGTCACTCATGACTTTTTGATTAATGGACGAAGGTTTATTAGAAACATTTCCCAGAGTAAGAGCTCACATCCACAGCTGACGGTGGTGACTCTGTTTTCCAGTATGACCTTCATGACCTATCACGACCCCGGCTTCGTGGGAGGGGAGGAGCCCTGGGACGGAGGCTCCCTGGACCTGGAGAAGAGGTACCGGCTGGGCAGCGAGGTCACCAGTCTGTCCATGTCG
Organism: Ophiodon elongatus; assembly: GCA_016806645.1. NCBI lineage: Eukaryota > Metazoa > Chordata > Actinopteri > Perciformes > Hexagrammidae > Ophiodon > Ophiodon elongatus. The sequence continues at coordinate 121,099 of JACSYO010000394.1, read as the reverse complement.
AGGTCCAGCTCCTCGGAGAAGAGCGACCCTCTGGAGAACCTGAACCTCAGCTCCAGACTCACCAGCAGCATGAAGTGAGAGCAGGGAGCTGGGGACAGATGTTCATATGATGCAGATGTTAATACAGATGTTTTAATATGATGCAGATGTTTTAATATGATGCAGATGTTAATACAGATGTTTTAATATGGTACAGATGTTCATATGATGCAGATGTTAATACAGATGTTTTAATATGATGCAGATGTTTTAATATGATGCAGATGTTTTAATATGATGCAGATGTTTTACATGATGCAGATGTTTTACATGATGCAGATGTTAATACAGATGTTTCATATGATACAGATGTTTCATATGATACAGATGTTTCATATGATACAGATGTTTCATATGATACAGATGTTTCACGTGATGCAGCTGTTTCATACAGATGTTTCATATGATACAGATGTTTCAGTGTTGTAGAGTTTGAATATATTTCAGAGACCTCAAGTGGAAAAAACAAAAAACAGAAAGAATTAGAATAAAGTCAAAAAAATAATAATGAAAATTTTGCTTTTCATTAATAATTAATAATAGTAATAATTTCAGGACACAATAGGTTCATCTCGTGACTCTTCGTCAGGTTTACCGCTGATAGAAATTATTATACTGAACTATTTTATTTCATTCTACTGACTTTTACTTTACTGTCTTTTCAGATGCTGCTTCAAAGTCTCCAAAATTACCATCATGTTTACTATCGTCATCCTCTGCAGTGTAAGTGGTCCCTCTAAAATAACTTTTGCTACAATAAAACAATAAAAAAATAAAAAGATAAACCACCTAATAATTAACTGATTTTTGCGCTAAAATAAATCTACACATTGTATTACTTCTTTATTCCTATTAAAGGAAAAGTCTAACATGTTTGTCTGAGCAGCACTGAATGTAAATGAAAGTACACACATATTTAAAGATGTGTTTGGTGAATACTGCGTATTCTTCACGTGTTCTTGTTCCTCAGCATCTCGTCTTGTGTCTGTTGACTGAGTGAAGTGTGTGTTCTGCTTCCAGCTGTTCTTCAGCATGTACCCAGACCGGGACAACCCCTGGAGGATGTTGGCCGTCTCCTCAACAGATAGTTTCTGTATCTTTTCCTGCGGCTTCCATCGTTGCCGGTGCACCTTGTTATTTTATGACGTGTTCTGAAATTAGAAACAAAAGAGACAGCAGGCCTTTAACCAACAAGGAGAGAGGTGGGACCAAGGATGGATGAGTGAAAGGGCCTAAGGAGTACAGACCCAGGGGTCAGGGGTCAAGGGTCAGGGGGTCTGACTAACAAAATGTTGTTGAGAAAAAAAACACAAAATGATCACAAAGAGACGTTAAATGACCACAAACATACAAAATGACTAAAACACTAAAATGTACTAGAAATAGACGCGATACGACACAAAAGAGCCCAAATGTTTACAAAGAGACACAAAACAATCCCGTAGAAGCGTAGAGTGTCTAAAGATAGATGCAAAACCACCAGAAAGAGATGCAAATCACAAAAAAGTAAATCTATGAAACTATTACTAAAGATGTATACAAAAGTAAAAAAAATGACCCAAAATGACTACAAAGAGACTGAAAACGACCATGTAGAAATGTAAAAACATGGATGCAAAACAGCCCAAAAATAACTGCAAAGAAATACAAAACAGCTTAAAAATGATCACAAGATGTATTACGATTAAATATAAATGTAAAACATCCACAAAAGAGACACAAAACAACTCAAAATGAGTAAGAAAGACGCACAAAACGACCCCATAGAGACGAAAAACATCTGAAAAGAGATGCAAAATCACCACAAAGGTCAAGTAGAGTTAAAATCCTGACAGCTGAATAAACTGCTTCAACGTGGACTTGAAGGCTGGACGGTCTTCATCATATCATGAAGAGGAACCTGAAGAGGAACCTGAAGAGGAACCTGAAGAGGAACCTAAAGAGGAACCCTCAGTCTAGAAGATGAAATCAGTTCCAAACGTAGAAACTTCGTCTTCATTCTACCACTTCAAATTAAACAAATACAATATTCAAAAACACAAGCGCACACTCGGCTCCTCCAGATGTTTCTCTTGACGGTCTTCGTCCCTCAGCGATGAACCTGACGGACTTTAGAGACAACGCCCTGCTGAAGCTGCAGGTGGGGGGGCCGTTCACCGGGGGCAAGGTGGACCTCGACAACCAGGACTACATCCTGGTCCAGGTGGAGCAGACCGAGCAGGCGGGGCAGCGGAGGAGGAGGAGTCAGCAGGTGAGCATCATCATCATCATCGCCATCGTCATCATCGTCATCATCATCATCGTCGTCTATGAAACGCTGATCTACCAACTCTCTGATCTTGTTTGTGGTCAGGTGATCTACAACTGGACCATCCCGCTGCACGCTGAGCGCAGTGACCAGATACTGTTGACCAAAACATTTGAGATGCTCAGCAGGTATTTTTATTTCTATTTATTTAAAACGCTGTGCGATTCATGTTATGGTTGTTAAGCTCACTTTTAATTGTTTTGTAGTGATTTGTTTCTGTGGTTGATTTCCCCTTTTTGTAGTTGTTTTATTTCTCTTTGTAGTTTCTTTTGTCTCTTTGTGGTTGTTTTATGTCTCTTTGTAGTTGTTCTGATCTTTTCATAGTAGTTGTGTATCTGTTTGTGTCTTTGTAGTGGTTTTGTTTTACTTTATAATTGTTTTGGTCTTTTTGAAATAGTTTTGTGTCTGTTTGTAGTGTCTCTGTATCTCTTTGCAGCTGTTTTATGTCTCTTTGTAGTTGTTTTATGTTTTTTTACGAGAAGAATCTCACATTTATGAAAAAAAATGTTTCCAACATTTCCAACGACCTGAAAGATACATATCCACCTTTTCTCTGACTTCAGTCTGTAGTTGCTTTATGTCTCTTTATAGTTTCTTTGTGTCTTTTTGTCATCATATTTTTGTTGTTTAGTTACATACACTCAAATATTAATTAGAGAATGCTATATGCCTATAGTATGTGGAGTTGTGACTCCAACATAACAAACATGTCAGCTTCCTGACTACATTTTATGGATTGATGAATGTTCAATGAGAGAAAAGCATGCGGGTGATTCTGGCTGCCTTCGTGTCCCCCGCAGTGACCCCATCGTCATCACCTTCCAGGCCTTCCTGCAGGAAAACGAGGTTGTACCGTTATCCATGACCCACCAGTCGCTCTGGGTCAACGTGGAGACCCAGGTGGGCATCGCGGGAATCATCCTGACCGGAGTCTACGTCCTCATCATCTTCGAGGTAAACGGCCTCTCGCTCCTCTCTCGGTGGAGTTCATCCTTTTTGTAGTCGTTGTGAGTCTGTTTGTCTCTTTGCAGCTGTTTTATGTCTCTTTGTAGTTGTTTGTTTTACTATGTAATAATGTATGAAGTTATCTTTTATAGTTTGTGTGTCTTTGTAGCTTCTCTTTCTCTTCGCAGCTGTTTTATGTGTCTTTGTAGTTGTTTTGTTTTACTTTGTAATAATTTTATGAAGTTATCTTTTCTAGTTTTGTTGTGTCTCTTTGTGGCTTCTCTTTCTCTTTGCAGCTGTTTATGTCTCTTTGTAGTTGTTTGTCTTTTACGAGAAAAAACTCACAAATTTATGAGAAAAAAAAAAGTCAACTTCCTGAAAGAGACATATCCACCTTTCCTTTCATGTTTCATTCAGCCGCTCTGACTTCAGCTCGGTCAGCTCTCACTCCTCTGCAGACCACATTTGTTTTTTCTCCATTAACGATGAGTTCAAACAATGGGAGCTCACAGATTGTTGATAATTGGACACCGATTTTCATATTTTTAATGGACACTTTGGTGAAATGTTCACACAGAGGTCCAAAGTGAAGCTTCGCCGAGCGGCTTTCATTTCGTCATTCTTAATAAAGACCGAGGCAGAGAAAGAGGAAGCTTTTGTTCTCTTTCATCTGAACAGATGGACTCAGACAAAGACACGTTTCTGAGAGTCTGAGGTCTCGTCGTCCTGAGTGACGAGTAGTTCAGCGAGTTCTCATTAAACTCTGTTATTTTACAAAGTTCATGTCCCAGGAAACGTGCCTGATGTCAACGTATCCTCAGACAACAGTTTTCACGATCTTACTCAAGTATTGTGAGTTTTTCTACAAAAGTCCAGCAACACGTGTTCATTTCCTCTTAGTCTTTTCAAAATAAACTTACGTCTTCACAGGAAACAACTTACTTAGGTTGAGGTAACTATGTTAACATAACGACGTTATTAATTACGCAAGTTACGTGACGAATAAATCAACATTGAGCTCTCGTCTCACACGGGGAGCGAACAGCAGTCTCCTTCTGGGTGAAAGAGCGTTCTTTGTTCTTTCTACTTCCTGGTTCACGATTACGTGGATTACATACAAATAGATTTCATTAGATATCTACAAATTACAGCACATTAATTATCACATAGCTACGTCGTTTGAGAAGGTAATGCAAATTTAATATAATTAGTTTTAAATGAGCTCGTCTTCAATTAAAGACGAAGGCCTCAGGTCCCAGTTTCTTCATCAGGAACCTTCTATGCATTTGCTAATATACGAAGGGTGACCTACTTCCCTGCAGTTTATTGCGGTGGCATGAATGTGAGAGGAGCAGCTCTGATGTCTGATAACAGCCATGCTTATCACAGGCTGCAGTTTTTAATAATGAGGATGCATCATACATGAGATGGAGGAGAGCAGCTCCTCACAGCGTCACGGAGCTGTCTGTAATATCATCTTTAACTTATGCATTTCTTGATATTCAGACGGAGGTAAACAACAGAAATATCGTAGAACGTTTCAGAATGTCCCTTTAATTACAGTTTGAGATGCAGACTTATTTAATGTCATGAAAATATAGTAAGAATAAAACAATGGCACCATGAGATAGATACAAATTAATAACACCACATAGAATTAAATATAATATCCCACAAAAAACATAATGTAAAATAAACAAATGACCAGCTGTAAATGCATTATATTTGCCTTAATGTTTAAAGAGATCAGTTGTATATTTAAACGTTGGTATTTAAACAATGCGTCATTCTTTGGTTCAGAGGCGTTAAATGTTGTGTTTACGATGAATCTTTTGTATTTTCAGATCGTGCATCGTACTCTGGCGGCCATGTTGGGATCTCTGGCAGCTTTAGCCGCTCTGGCCGTCATCGGAGACGTGAGTCTCGTTCCACTCTTCTGTTTCAGTCGGCTGCAAAATAATAATAAAAAAAGCTACTTTGCTGATCCCAACCTTAAATCTTAGACAGAGATATGAGTTGGAAACATGCCAGCAATTATAGGGAACAATAAGGACAGCTTGGAATTAGCGATAAAGTTAAGGTGCGTTCAGGTGCTCCTCGGATAATCCCATATCCAGAGTTGGGAAGTTGTTCTTCTGACTTTGGTGAATATGGTAAATATTTTAGATATCACCATTAAACTTCCCCAGTTGATTCCTTGCATTAAGACAATCATTTTTTTGTATTAGAAATCGGTTGTATTGTCCAAGTGACACAATAATTAACTGTGAAAATGTCCCTTTGTGTTCTATAAACTGATTTGCTTCTGATATGAATGATGCTACATGATGAACAGAGCGGAGATTTAAAGGGTTCCTCTTCCTGGTAGAGTTTCCCTATTGAGGGATTCAAAATGGCCGCCATGTCAATGTGGCCGGCTGGTCTGCATTTTTGTTAACGGAGGAGTTTATAGTTTGTTTATTGTTCCTCTGTGTTCACAAACGCATCAAAAGCTTATATTTCCCAACGATAAATCTGACCTGATGGCTGTAAAGAAGAATGTAAAAAAAAGCCCAGGCGTAATTAATAACATTAATTATGGGTTCCAGTTTGAGGGAACCTTTGCGGCTCTCTGGGACACTTCAGTTAGATTAATAAGTTCCACCTGGGCTTTTCCTGCTGTGTCGCCGGTAGAAAAAGACCCAGAGGCAGATCTGGGTCAGGAGGAGTTGCACCAGATAGTCACGGAAACATTTGTTAAAGTTGTCAGGAAGTTTAGTTATGCACTGAAAAGAAGAAGAAGAAGAAGAAGAAGAAGAAGAAGAAGAAGAAGAAGAAGAAGAAGAAGAAGAAGAAGAAGAAGAAGAAGTTTTCCATTAAGAGATTAATGGATCCAACATTAATGTATTAACTCTTTTCTTGTTGCTGCTTCTTCACAGAACTGAAGTCTAATTCTGTTCTTTGTCTCTGTCAGCGGCCCAGTCTGGTCACTGTGGTCGAGTGGATCGACTACGAGACGCTGGCTCTTCTCTTCGGCATGGTGAGACTTCAAAGTTTTATTCATATGTTAATCTCCTTTTGGAACATTTTACAAAAACCTTTACTTAGTATTACTGGAAGATTTTACTTGGCTGGATCTGATGTCTTCCCAACTATTGAATCTTCATATGGAAGCTAAAGAATTGATTTCTCCTCTAACACATTATAACTTTATAGCAGATCACATCTATAATAACTCATTATTCTCATACAAGATCTTTCTGCCAGATTAGTGATATCTAAATGTCATATTGATGCACGACCACAGATGGTTGGATCACTTCCACCGTCAACAGCTGCTACGGATATTTTCATCTCATTCTGCGAAGAAATACAGCAGAAGGAGTTTCTGAAAATATTCCAAACCAAAGAAACAAACCATGTATTTAAATGTGCTTCAATGCACTTTATGCAAAGTAATTATCCTCAACTGTTTCTGTATGATATAAAGTTAAGTTTATATCATTTAGAAACAGTTGGATTTGTCCCCAAGCTTAGAGTCTCCAACAAAAACTTTGTTTTTGGATTGTGTTCGTGGCTTTGGCCCTCATTTAGCTGCTTCACTGTTATGGGCAACGGGTGATTTGAGGGGGACCGAGGGGGTCCCGGGGGGGCAGAGGGGGGCGCCAAGGTGGGCCAAGGGGGGGACAGGGGGGCCAAGGGGCGCCAAGAAGGGTCAAGGGGGGGACAAGGGGGGACGAGGGGGGCCAAGGGGGGCCAAGGGGCCCCGATCAGCCTGCCTATACCGAGTAGTGATAAACCCGTGACGCTGTCCTTGGTGCTGAAGTCACAGATGGATTTGTAATTGCGACTTTTTCTCTGAGTCCCACATTTCTTTCAGTTCCATCTTGGATCTGTAGTATTCTCTAAACTATCGTTTGTCCGAACTGAATAATAAAATTTAAAAAAAACAGAGCTCTAAAATAAGGATTTATGGGGAAAGTAAAAAGCCAGGTCTCCCAATCAAGTGGTAAAACACATTGTTTTTTCCAGAGCTGCTGATTAAAGTAGCTAACGAGTAATTCCTCAGCTGGCGGGTAAAGACACACATACTACGATTTAGTTTGCTAAAAAAAAGATTTAGTATGTCAAATACAGTTTGCCAAGAATACCAGGGTGTTGTACTACAGTCGGTCCTCTTTTACAGGATGAAGCCAGCAAGCTTTTCTGAGTATTCTGACCCTCAATCCTTGATACACGAGCAAGAGGGTCAAAGGTCAAGATGGCGTGTCGTGAGGAAGCAGTGTGTCCCAATTGAATGCATACTGCAGGAGACACTATGTACTTTGTAAGGGCAGAATGTATTTAAAGAAAAAGAAAGTAAGAGATTTTAAACGCAGCTGAAGTTTATTAGCTGAAGCGCAAACGGGTATTTAAATAATCTTGGAAGTGAGTTTAGTTGGGTGATGTTACAGGATGAGGGCGAAACTACAGATTAATTTATCTCAAGCTTAAACATAACTTTAGTCTTTGTGGTTATTTGATAACCGCGTATAAATAAAAGTTGTATAGGGGCAAGTAAAAATGACTTTAAGTAACTTTATCCGACCGCAAGCTGAAAAAACCCTGCAATCGCCTCCTGGTGACAATAATAATAAAGTATGAGTGGTAAGAATATCTTACTGACCACTGCCTCTTACGTGAGCACCATCTTGTTGATGTATTTTTTTTAAATATCAGTGTGACATATTTTCTTGTTATATAAAGGGAAATGTGTTTATTTTTTTAAACGAATGTGTCCTGTTTGTTCCAGATGGTGCTGGTGGCCATCTTCTCAGAGACCGGCTTCTTTGATTACTGTGCTGTGAAGGTGAGTTGTCTCGCAGAAAATAACAAAATTAGAAGTGTCAATCGGAAACAAAGTCGTGATGTTTTTGAAGATGAAGGTACGCCGTGTTACAGCGGGGTTACATTTCCTTTCGTCACATACCATGTGCATGTTTACTTTTGGGATGCTGAGTGACACGCCTGTGAAAATAGAAGTGCTCTAGTATTTTAGAGTCGTCTCCAAGGCGACAGGCTTTGAGCTATTTCTGAAATTAGCCCAGATACATGACAAGCCGATAGTTTTTACCTCGACTTATCTGACACGAGCAGGATTCAGGGAGACCTCTGTAATGTGAGATGACCTAACACGTTGCGATGCCTGTCTTTACACCCTGACTCAGTGCGGCTCTATAACAGGCCGACAAGAACGACATTCGCTTTGACTCGTGGGAAAGTCTAGAAAACTGGGTCAGCACTGCCTTTTCAAATGAACCCCATTTGTTAAATATTCAGAGAAGAATGAATCACGTATATATATTAATGCTCTCTGATAGACATCACCTTTAAACTGTTTTTCTTAACTTAGATCCACACGGATCTGACAAATAATACAAGATGACGTATTCTCAGATGAGTCTGTTGTTCTTCAGTAGAAGATACGACCTTCATCTTTAGAAGGTCGAGGTTTCCTACCACCAGGAAACCATCTCGGTTTTAATCCAGAATATTCTCCGTGGACGGTGAAGGAGAGCGAATGGTAGAACAGTAGCACTCAGACCTGGAGGACAGAGGGATCACAGGCTCATGCATTTTAAGTGTGAGTTGGAGAAGCTCTCCAAATTAAAACAGCTTGTCTGAGAACAGCTCAGATCTGACACGTCGTACTATTACACAGAAGAGATGGCCACTCCCATGGGGTTATGTTATATTAGCATGAAAGAGTGTCATTTTATATCAAAAGGCTCAGGGCCATGGGCCCAAAGTGTCAGGGCCCCCCCGGTCTTCATCTACAAAACGTCACTCAAAGAGACATGAACCAACCAGGAAGAGTCTCAAAATGACCACAAAGAAACATTAGACGACTACAAAGAGACAAAAAGAGAAACACAACCACAAAAAGACACAAAACTACAAAGAGACACATAATGACTACAAGGTATCACAAAATATCTACAAAGAGACTTAAACAACTACAAAGAAACAAAAAACGACTACAAAGAGACTCGAAAACGACGACAAAGAAACATAAAATTACTACAAAGAGAAACAAAACAACTACAAAGAAACACAAAATTTCTACTAAGAGAAACAAAACAACTACAAAGAAACATAAAATTACTACTAAGAGAAACAAAACAACTACAAATAAACATAAAATTGCTACTAAGGGAAACAAAACAACTACAAAGAAACACAAAATTACTACGAAGAGACAGAAATTACCACAAAGAAACAAAAAACGACTACAAAGAGACTCAAAATGACTAAAAAGATACAAAATGACAACAAACAGACACAAAACAACATAAAAAGCGTCTAAACAAACATAACGTCCGTTTGTCTTGCTCCTATGTCGGAGAGGTCACGGTCCACTAATGCTGCTGCTGCGATTCATGGAAATAAGCACTCGAGCACTCGAGGTTCACTACGTCAGTCTTGATGCTCTCAGCGGCTGAAACACATCTCAGTCAGAATCAAGACGTCCACTTGACGGGTTCCTGCCTCTTGGTTCTCTCTCTGAAGGCCTACCAGTTATCCAGAGGACGAGTGTGGCCCATGATCATCATCCTGTGTCTCATCGCCGCCATCCTCTCGGCTTTCCTGGACAACGTGACCACGATGATGCTGTTCACCCCGGTCACCATCAGGTCAGTCTCTCCCTCCGTCCACGAAGAAGCTTCAGCTCGTTTGAATCACGTTGTAATACGTCATTGTTAACTTGATACAAAACGTTGTTTTCAGGTTTTTTATTTTTTTTATTGCGCTCTAAAATACAGTTTCTTTCTAATCGTATTTGCTTGTTCTCGGCTTTTTCATTTTATCCATCCATCCATCTATCCATCCATATATTTTCTTGAATCGCATCGTGTCTATGAATAGAAGGGTTCGGGTTTGGGGCATGGTGAGCTTGGTTCGGCACATAAACCTCCATAAAATGATAAATTGGGGTTTTTGTTTGTTATTTAACAAACCAGATGTAACATGTTAATCAGTGAGTGTTTAAATTAGTCGGTCAATAGATCTCAACTTCCTCTCTTAGAAAGAAAAACCTGAATATATTCCAGATTTGTAAAACAGAAGTACTTCAGAAGCTATAATTTCCTGTAGCATCAGCTGTATGTGAGCCGCCCACCTCCTTCTCTCCCTCATTATTAGCGTCTCTATTTCCAGCTCTTGAACCATTATTAAGTTCTCGAAATGTCCTCTTCCTCCAGAAGGTCAGAATACAGATGATATTTGACTTGACTGAAACGATTCCAATAACACAGATCTGGGTGAAGCTGTGCTCTAATTAGTTCCCGGACCTTTAGGGTGTAAATCCTGTTCATCCACCATGTTCACCATGCCGATGCCTTTTATCCTCCTGTATCCATCATATACGCTGTTTTTATTTCTCCCACTCGTCACAATCTCATCAGGGCTAAAAGGCTTTTCTGTCTGACGTTGCAGGTTGTGTGAGGTGCTTAATCTGGACCCCAGACATGTCCTGATTGCAGAAGTAATCTTCACCAACATCGGCGGGGCGGCCACAGCTGTCGGAGATCCCCCCAACGTGATCATCGTATCAAACCAGGCCCTGCGCAAAGAGGTAGGCACGTCCTCGGCTCTCTTCTCCACAGCAACGTATCAGCTGTAATCTGACACACGAACCCGGCATAACCCTCTTCATGCCGGCGCTGGGACACGATGACGACGATGATCAGATGAAGAGGAAATTGCTGTTTGAGCCGTGCAGATGGTTCGGTTCTGACAGATTGAGGGACGCGTCCGTCAGAAGTGGATTCATGTCACTTTGATTTGACTTCATTTGAGTGATGGGAGATTACTAAAGTCACTTCCATGATCAAAAGATGGATTATGAAGACTTTCCCTGGTGACTTCTCGTGTGTTTGTATTGATTAGCTTTGCCTAAAGGTTCTATAACACCTCACAGACTCCAACGTATCCTCATTATACAATTATACAATCACAATTATATCATATATTATATCTTACCAAGGTCCAGCAACACGTTTCAATTTCAGCAAGTTCAGTCTTTTCAAAGTAAACTTCCATCTACAAAGGAAACAATTTAGTTAGGATTAATAAAAGATGATGAAATACTTAGTTATGTTTAATAAAGATGATGAAATACTTAGTTATGTTTAATAAAGGTGATGAAATACTTAGTTATGTTTAATAAAGATGATGCAATACTTAGTTAGGTTTAATAAAAGATGATGCAATACTTAGTTAGGTTTAATAGAGGTGATGAAATACTTAGTTAGGTTTAATAAAGATGAAATACTTAGTTAGGTTTAATAAAAGATGAAATACTTAGTTAAGTTTAGAAAAGATAATTGTTTGGGTTAAGGTGACCATGGAAGTTCTGTTACTGAAATACGCAACAAATAAATCAAAGATGACTTCTGGTCTCAAATGGGGAACAACAACCTTCTTCTGGATGAACGATTTCTGTCTGCAGGACAAGTTTGACATTGAAGTCTTTCACGAATCTTTGATCAGCAGAATCCTAAAGGTCCAGGTATCATGTGATCTCTGATCTGATCACAGACCACGTCATCCACCCACGACAAATGACTCAAGCCTTTTACTTTCTGTCAAGTTGCCAGTAACAAACAGTGACTGCCGTCCACGTCTCTGATATGGCTCCTACCTTCCAGTGTTTTTAAAGTGTCACTTCATGACAAGGTGTTTGGGTAATTATGAATGCAGCGGCAGTAATAAATGCACATTGTGAAACAGAGCTGACGGTTGTTATTCCAAACAACTGTGCTGCAACAGTTAGGGACCACAGCACCTCTTAAAAACTCTAGTGAGTAGAACTTTGACTTTAACATTAAATCAAATGATGCCAGTCCCACAAAAGTTTAACACCCAACTCTGCAGCTTTGTACAGTTTTTAGCCACTCGTCTTATTGTTGTGGTTTGTTAGTCCGGCCCATAGACTTTAGATAAGAAGTGGACCCATTGCCGTTTGGAAGCCTTGTGTTTGGGGATTTTACCGTCGCCATCTTGGATTACAAACGTCGCCATGTTGTTTATTGCGTTTACATTAGCTTAGGATAAGTCATTCACATCTAGGGAGCTGGAGGCGGAGTCTGCCATGTTGCACCGCCATGTTTTTCTACTGTAGCCCAGAACGGACAAACCAAACACCGTAGAGAGACTTTCACGTTTTATATTTAACCTGAAGGCCACCGTAGTTCTCCAACATACTTGGAAAGGGAGGAGTTAGCTGAGGGTTATTCAGTTGCTTGGTTATTTTCATTTAATAATATATTTTATTTATGGAGCACGTTACTTATCGATACTCATGGACACAACAAGTTAAATAAAAGATCCTAGAGAACCTCACATGTTTGTTTGGTAGCACTCACTGTATCCTTTAAGGTGAGAGTCATGACCTAATCTAGTCTTCACAGTGCATACACACATTATAGTGTACAAACAGACATATGCAGTGTGGGTAAATTGAATCATCTGTGTCTGCTGGGTTTTACATGTGCCAATCAGCACAATCTCACTGTGTCTGAACTATCGTGAGCTGCGACCCGTGTTCCTGTCGATGTGCAGCGCGGTGAATGAAGATGTAGTGTCTGTGAAACCAATTTATATTTTTTGCTGCCGCCATCATAAATCAGGGGAATTAAACGTGTCAAAACAGTGGAGAAAGAAACCCGAAACACCATCCGATCTCAGGAAACCCGCCCAGAGTTACGATTCATGTTGCTTTATCTGTTGTTCAGGAGCCAAATGTTCATAAGACTTGACTTTCAAGTCGTACCTCCTCCTTTGTACTATTTTTAGCATATATATTATTATATCATACAGCTCTGTGTCTCATCATAAGCCACAGCGCTGCTCAGGGATTCCCCTCTAATAGCACATTTAATTATTTCTGACGCATGTAGAGTAACGCCTTCTTTCTTTCCTGCAAAATACTCACCTGCAGCTCAGCAGCAGCTCATACCGGTCTGGTTCTAGTCTTCTGTAAGTGGCCTGCTTGGCCTCACCGGAGACTCTTTCTTTGGGATTAGTGTCTGATTAAACCACTTTGTCAATCCTGATGCAATAATGTGCTTCAGGCTCACGTCCATCACCAGGACCCGTGGTGGAAAATCACACGGATCACACTTCCTAATCAATAATGGTTAAATGCCACTGTATTATATTGAGCAGTGTATTGTTTTAGAGCACTAATAGTTAATAAATAAATTAGCCTATTCAGCGTATATTTAAATATTTGTATCACGTCTATGCCAAACGACCTCCACCAATAACACTAATGCAAATAAACTAACCCCATGAGTTAGCTAAAGGTAGAAAGCTATGCTAATGTTTTTGGCAATATAACGGTATTGTTATCACAACAACAACAACAACAACAGGGAATAAAGCCAGAAGCTTAATATAATCATTTCATCTCACGTTAACGTTAGCTTGTTAATGACACTAGCATAGCTAGCTAATGTTATACGAATGTTATTTGCAAACTTTAACGTTAATAAAACAACAAAGAGGAAAAAACAGGAGAAAAAATGCTAAAAGCTTAATGTAATCAGTTTGCTAATAACATTAGCATAGTTAACTAATGCTAGCTAACATTAGCAAACTCTTTAGGTTAGCACAAGTTACCTAACTTTACAAGTTACAGTTAAATTGAAACAATAAGGTTACTATTAACTATTAATAAGGTTGTAATTTTGGTGGAGGTCGTGTGGCTTTTTCAAACTAATGAAAACTTGAATCCTGATGATCGTCTGACACATTTCAGACGACACTTCTATCTCAAAGCTCTGCAGCTCTGCAGCGTGACCCTTCACATCATGTGTGAAAGAATGTCCAGCCATGTTCAAGAAGTGGTTGATGTTCAATCCTACGGATCTAAAACATTACTTTCCTCATTGGAAGTTCGGTCCCAACCTGTAAAAAAAGCTGATTTATGGATGAACATTTCGAGGCAAGTTGTCCAGATTGGGACGTCAGTAAACATCAGTGAGAACATTTTTGTTTTGCAGCCTGTCTCATAACCGTCACTCTATTTTTACTCTGACGCTGCGTCGCTAGAAGACATTTCCACAGCTGCTTGATGTGACATCTGTCCGCTGCGTGTTGACACTTTATCCTTTTTGTGGGTGCAGCAGTATGAGATGTCCTCCGGTGTCGGGCATGGACCCGACCGCACCAGGGTCGCTGTCCCAGGGGACGGAACCGCCGTGTCTGGCCTCTTGATAAGGACAGCTTGTGTGTGCATGCACGGTTAGCTGGCATGTTTGTTTGTTTGTTTGCATGCTTGTTTGTTTGTGTGAGAGTTGGGGGGATCCGGAGATGGAATGAATGACTCCAGCTGTGAGGTGTGTGTTTGATTTGTCACAGAGGAAGCATGGCGCATACAAGCGCTCCACCACCTTTCTGGTATGAATTCACTGAGGGACGTCAGCGCCGCTCGTTGCCAGATGGATCTGGTCCAGACATTGGCTCTGAGACACCGACACACCGGGGTCACAGTTTATGGTCGTAAACAGACAGCATGACAGCAGCAAACACTTCCTCTGTAGTGGTTCGCTCTCCTGCTTCTTGCCACTGAACAGTTGGAACGATTATAAATGTTATGTTCCAGAGACCGGACTGGTCTCAGCCAGCGTTCGTAGCAATACCTACGAAAAATGATCTTTCAGCTAGAAGGCCGCTGTCGGTTCCCCGTGTGAGACGAGAAGTCTCTGTTCATGTTTTGGTCACGTGACCTGGGTACTTCAGTAGTTATTTTAACTCAAACAACCATCTTTTTATAGGACTGTGACTCAGATACGGGACATTCAGGCCTTCTCAGATATTTTTAAAAACAGATATTGTCCTCTTCGTTTCAAAACATCTCCGTCTGCACAAGAACGCAAAAACGACTCCAAGCGCTCGCCGGGTCAATAGGTGGCGATAATGTGTGTGTATATCTATAGATATATCTATATCTATAGATATAGATATAGATATAGATATACGTCAAATACCAGAGAGGAAGATACTGAGCATGCTCAGTGAGCTTATTCTCCGTTGGCGGTGTTAACAAATAGTAAACAATATTAAAACAATAGATAATTATTTCTACATATTTTATATTAATTTACATTATTACACTCATAAAGGAAAACTCTAACTGCTCTTTTATTTCTTTACTCAAGCTTCCTCAGGCTGTTTATAAGAAGTGGAAGCAGTCGTCGTGAAGTCATCCGTTAGTTTGTTGACTGTATTTTGAAGCCTCGAGGTCGTGGTTTTCTTGTTTATTTACAACTAGAAGTGACACGAGAGGTTGGAGATAAATACAACGCAATGCTAATTAACACGTTTTTATTTTAATTAACTTTGATGAAGTGAAAACACACTGTGGGAGGGTAAAAGTTGTAAGACGAAAACAACATATATGTTATCTATATATCTATATATATCTATATATATATATATATATATATATATATAAATATAGATATATCTATATGTATAGATATATACGTATATATATATATATACGTATATATATGTATATCTATATGTATATATATATATGTATCTATATGTATATAGATATATATATCTATATATCTATATACATATAGATATATAGATATATATATATATATCTATATGTATATAGATACGTCTATATACATATAGATATAGATAAGGTGCTTAAGATCTCTTGCTCATCTCCCACAACTGAGATTTTACTTTTGGTCAAACATTCAAAACATTCAAACTTTATTGATTTTTACCTGTGTGTTTCAGATCTTGCTGGTTTGGCTGCATGTTTTCTTTCAGGCCTTTTCTCCCTTTAATCTGAGACTTTTGCTGCAACTTGTGAATCCTGTAGAGGTCACTATTAACCACTTTCTGAATATCTGCATTTGTATTCTTCATACTGGAGAAGCAAAAGCAGTTATGAATCACTCACAGCATCTTAACGGCGTTAAATTAGAGGCTTTGAAAATGGTAAATCTTATGAAGGTGATGTCATACAAGAACACATTTGATAAAACGGTGTCATTCTGAGGACAATCTCATCCACGGCTGCTGTTTCGGTCTATTACAGGAAGTGAGATGAGGCTCGTGCCAAACTATTTGGTGCTGATGAAAATAACTTAAGGATGCAATTATCACCGCCCCTTTTTGTGTTTAATAATCAAACTCCTTGCTTCTCATTATCTCAGGCGTCTCTCAGATATAAACTCACATAAAGCTTCCGAATGCACCTGAACACCTCTCTTCTTTGCCAAAAGCACCAAGCTATAATTATTTTAATGACTGTATTACGGTGAACATACAGATTAGTGCTTACGTTTGTTTCTCTTTGTCTCAGACAATGAACAGTTTGAACTTGAAGCTCTTTGTCATACGAGACGATCGCGGCCGTCATACGAGATGAACACGGTCGTCATACGAGATGATCACGGCCGTCATACGAGATGAACACGGTCGTCATACGAGATGATCACGGTCGTCATACGAGATGAACACGGCCGTCATACGAGATGAACACGGTCGTCATACGAGATGAACACGGTCGTCATACGAGATGATCACGGTCGTCATACGAGATGAACACGGCCGTCATACGAGATGAACACGGTCGTCATACGAGATGAACACGGTCGTCATACGAGATGATCACGGTCGTCATACGAGATGAACACGGCCGTCATACGAGATGAACACGGTCGTCATACGAGATGAACACGGTCGTCATACGAGATGATCACGGTCGTCATACGAGATGAACACGGCCGTCATACGAGATGAACACGGTCGTCATACGAGATGAACACGGTCGTCATACGAGATGATCACGGTCGTCATACGAGATGAACACGGCCGTCATACGAGATGAACACGGTCGTCATACGAGATGAACACGGTCGTCATACGAGATGATCACGGTCGTCATACGAGATGAACACGGCCGTCATACGAGATGAACACGGTCGTCATACGAGATGAACACGGCCGTCATACGAGATGATCGCGGCCGTCATACGAGATGAACACGGCCGTCATACGAGATGATCACGGCCGTCATACGAGATGATCACGGTTGTCATACGAGATGATCGCGGTCGTCATACGGTCGTCATACGAGATGACCACGGCCGTCATACGAGATGATCGCGGTCGTCATACGAGATGATCGCGGTCGTCATACGAGATGACCGTCCTACTGTTTTCTCACCATAGTGGACTCACGAATGAGTCCGAGTGAGACCTCTGTGCACTAACACGTCTTTACTCTTTCTCTCACAGGGGATTGATTTCGCCAGTTTCACCGGCTACATGTCCCTTGGAATATGTCTCGTCCTCTTCACCTCGTTTCCCTTCCTGCGGCTGCTCTACTGGAACAAAAAGCTCTACAACAAAGAGTCCATCGAGATAGTTGGTGAGTGAAGGGAGCTCTCGTGTTGTCACGGGGGATGAAATGCAGATTGAACAATCCAAAATCAATGATGACGGCTTCTGATGATGAGCATGACGTGTGTTAACCCGCTGTGTGCTCATGCTACCTCCACACTGGAGACACACCGTCTCATAGAGACTTCACTAACTCTAACGCCCACTCGTCATCTTCACAGTGGCCTCTGGATGAAGACTCTGTCTCGTGATATTAGAGAAGATCCCTCTTTGGTTCAAATGTAATAAATAACATGTTCATAACCAGCTACCTTTAGGACTTTCAAGCCCAATTTTCGTTTCAGTGAAAGTGATAACACTTTATATTACGGTGCAGATATTTACCATTGACTAGTTGCTTATTAGCATATTTTGCTCTTTATTAGTCATTATAAAGCACTTATTAATACCTTGATAATATTCTACAACTGCTGGGCCATTAACATATAGTTTCCCCTCAATAACCTCCTGATTACTGCTTATTATTAAGAAGTTGTTGTACTTGAATTACAATCACCACCACCTTATAAAGTGTGAGCACCACAATAAAAGCCAATCCGCCTTAACAAAACTAAGCAAATATGCTTTATTCATATGTAATGACTCTAAATGTCTCAGTCAGAATATCTGATAACTAATTCACTTAGTTTGACACTTAACAGGTTCCCTTATTTAAAGTTGCCTCCTCTCCACATTAGTAAAGCCGTTAAAGCACAAAACTCATGTAAATTAACGAACACGATTCTGAAGTGATGGGAGACTAAAAAGAGGTTCATTGAGATGCACAGGTTTTATTCTTATTCATTAGTAGAACAATAAAGTCCCTTTTATTATTAATCGAAATATCTCCTGAATTAATCGTCCACTTCAGAGATTTTCGAACATATCTATTATCACTGTCTGAATGTGTTGTGTAACATAAGAATAGGCTCTAGGGAGCATGACTATCATCGTAATAATAATGATTGAAGTACAACAACTTCCTATCAATAAGCAGTAAAAGTGTTCGGGCCCCTTTGGCCTTCACCTTCAAAATGTCACTCAAAGAGACACGTAACAATCAGGAAGAGACTCAAAACAACCTCAAAGAAACATAAAGCGACTACAAAGAGACACAAAACAGCTACAAAAAAACCTACAAACAGGCTTAAAAACCATAAAGACTTATGAGAGGCGGTTGGGCATTTTGCAGGTCTGTGCTCAGGGCCCATTGTCTCATAATCCCACCATGTGACTAATAAAGAGCCAAATATATTTCTAATAAGCATGCAAACTAGCATGCATATTAGCAGCATGTGCATAAGCTACCAGTTGATGGTGAATATGTGTAACCTCAATATAAAGAGGGACCAACATTGGTTAATTGAAGCATCATTTACTGGGTGGAACACTTTCACCTCTAACCTCTTCCATCCGGTCGGCTCCATCTAGAGTCTGATGACTACTTATATATATATATATATATATATATATAAATATATATATATATATATATATATATATATATATAAGTAGTCATCAGACTCTAGATGGATATATATTATATATATATATATATATATATATATATATATATATAATTGAGTATCCATTAGCAGAGGAGGATATTAATTGTCCGTCCCTCAAGACTTCATACTGTCCACATTGTCCAGAGTACGATCGTTGAATCTATTCGCTGCTGCTGTAGATCTTTGCACACGACACCCTGGGGATGCAGATAATGGGCAAAGTAATAAAAACAGGGGTTATTTGTGTGAAATTGTCTTTTGCAATTCTCCCAGCAACACAGCCAGCTCCCATCAGTGCTCACCCACAACAGTACAGAGGGGTCCTCGGCAGGCGGTCATTAAAACAGAGACCACCAAAGCTCCCCAGTCGTCACCTGCTCACGTTCGAGGAGCGAGGAGGCTCCCGCTGAGCCTCAGGCCGACTGAGGGGAAGCCGATCACCACGGCGACCGTTCGATGCCGACCTGATAGCCCATCTGTAAACCCCAACCCCCCGAGGAGCTCCTTCCATCCCGGCCCTACCCGGAGAGCACGCTGCTCAATCGGCACAAAGCCTCCGCCTCCTCTGGTAATCGTGCAGCTTCGCTTAAGGGAATGCTTTTTTTTTTAGATCCTATTAAGGTCACCTAGCAACCTTCCTGAAAAAGGAAAAACACCTACTGGTGTCCACACAGGCGTCCGGCTCCCTCAGGCTGCAGCTCTGCTTCTGCTCCCCAGCCGGTCGATGAGCCGGTCGCCCGGCTGCATTAGTCCCCCGATGGGGGCTCGCAGCATATTGACCGGAAACATCTTAATATCCTCTCAGCCATAGGAGCCCCCCGCACCCACACACACACACACACACACACACACACACACACACACACACACACACACACACACACACACACACACTATAAACACCCTACACTCCTGTGCAGCCGTGTAAAGACGTGTGTTTGTCCTCCTGCAGAACTCAAGCACGAGGTCCTGGTCTGGAGGCAGACGGCTCAGCGCATCAACCCGGCCAGCCGGGAGGAGACGGCGGTGAAATGCCTCCTGATGCAGAAAGTCCTGAACCTGGAGAGTCTGCTCCGCAAGATGATGAAGACCTTCCAGAGGTTGGGAGAAAAACACTGAAAACATTGCTGAGAAAGATTTCATCGCCTCACAGAAACATTTTTGATCATAAAGCAATCCTATAGTCGACACACATTATGAAGACATTATTGGTGCATATTCAACCCAAAATTAAGTTCCCAAACAACTAAAATGCGTTCTCAATTAACATATCTTCTTCTGGATTACAGTTTGAAACACGTTAATGTTTTAACTTGAAACTAAAAAAAAAAAAAAAAAAAAGAAGTTGGCTGAGAATGTGATTTTTAGGAGAACAGGCTGAAATATTTGACTAAGCATATGACTTTTATGCTAATTTATGCACATTTTTTGAGTTTATTTGAGATTATTTCACTGCTTAAAACACAACATTGTATTTTTTTTATAAAATATTTAGTTTTGCTCAAAAACAAGCTGAAGGAAGTCCAAGAATAGTTTCCATTTCTGTCCCTTTGTCCAAGATGTTTTCCAGACAATAGCAACTATTATAGCACACACATAATTTCATAGCACTGGGAAATACTGAAGCACCAAACGCAACACAAACACCTAAAAACAGCACAACGCTCATTATGTATTTATAAACAGCTGATAGAGGCACCATTACACATAATTTAACAAACAGTTTGAAGCTCATAAGAGAGTTATTAGTCTATAATTTAATGTTTGTCTCTAATTAAAATGTTGCTGCATCCGACAGACAAATTTCTCAAGAGGACAAGAACTGGGAGCAAAACATTCAAGAACTACAGAAGAAGGTAAGCTTTCCTACGTCACGCTTCGCCCGCTGTGACTGTGGTGCATCCATGTTATCTCAATAATGAAGCCGGCCTCGTCTTTGAGGCTCCACTTGAGACAAACACCATGAGTGTGGAAGACGGTGGAGCTTTAAAAGCCTTCCCTGCATTCAGACACAATGTGTATTCCTGTCCTCCACAGCACAGGATCACCGACACGGTGCTGCTGGTGAAGTGTGTGTCCGTCCTCGCGGTGGTGATCTTCATGTTCTTTCTCAACTCCTTCGTTCCCAGCATTCATCTGGAGCTCGGTGAGCACGCTCTCTCATTACAGGCCCCCGCCGGGCGCTTCAGGGTCCTGTCATGTAATTATGAAACACAGCTTCCTCCGTTCTCGCGTGTGAAATGAGCCCAAGTAATGGGCTGACGAGCCAAAGCATCCAACAAATTACATGGATACAGAGCTGCATTGGGACTCGCCACTTTGCATCTGTTCAACTGCTGCAATTTCAAACCTGTGGTGATAAATAGTGTCCAGGCAAAACTACTGAATGCACATTTAATCTGAAATTGTGTATTTTAAGCCTCTTTTTTTTCCTGGAAAAACATATTCAGCTATAGAGAGCGGCAGGGATGATGTATTTCTGTAGTCCCACCAGGCCACAACCTGATTAAGTGTCTTAAAGCTGCATTATCTCTACTGTCCACCAGGGGGCGACTCCTCTGGTTGTATAGAAGGCAAAGCTTCATGTGTTAAAGCTGCATTCTCTCTCCTGACCACCAGGGGGCGACTCCTCTGGTTGTATAGAAGTCAAAGCTTCATGTGTTAAAGCTGCATTCTCTCTCCTGACCACCAGGGGGCGACTCCTCTGGTTGTATAGAAGTCAAAGCTTCATGTGTTAAAGCTGCATTCTCTCTCCTGACCACCAGGGGGCGACTCCTCTGGTTGTATAGAAGTCAAAGCTTCATGTGTTAAAGCTGCATTCTCTCCTGACCACCAGGGGGCGACTCCTCTGGTTGTATAGAAGTCTATAGAAAATGACTCTACTTCTCTCTTGATTTATTCCCTCAGTAAACATTGTAAACATGAGTTTATGTCTCAATCTCTAGTTTCAAGTCTTCTTCAATACAGCATGATGTTCATTTAGTAAATTATGGTCCATTTAGAGTCAAACAGACCATAAAGCAGGGGATGCTTTAGGGCGGGGCTACCAGGTGATTGACAGGTCTCTACCAGAGACGTCTCTACATCCTCCTCAGTCCAGATATGGTCACTTCCTGTTCACTGGTTGCAAAAAAGCAAATGGTTAAAAATTTGTGAAAGGTAATAACCATATACACCATTTTGTAAAAATATGGTTGTAGAAACCCAACTAAGACTTTCGAATGGCTTTATCATTTTTGATGAATGTAGAGCTGCAATGATAAGTTGAAAATGGAAAAAGAAATTGATTAATGATTTAAGTAATTTCATGCAGAAAATACTGTTTTCAGCTTTACATTTATGGAGATGTCCT
This sequence comes from Ophiodon elongatus, assembly GCA_016806645.1. NCBI lineage: Eukaryota > Metazoa > Chordata > Actinopteri > Perciformes > Hexagrammidae > Ophiodon > Ophiodon elongatus. Next base: position 98,508 of record JACSYO010000394.1, on the reverse strand, counting down.
ACTTATCTCTTATCTTTGAGTTTTGCACAAAACAAGACATTTAAAGGGACAGTGTGTCGGATTCAGTGCAATCAAGTGTTTTCAGATTAAAACCAACTAAATACCAATGTGAGTCAATGTTTGGTTTGTCCGTTCTGGGCTACTGTAGAAACATGGCGGACTCCGCCTCCAGCTCCCTGTGTAGATATGAAAGGCTCATTCTAAGCTAACGAAAGCAATTGTTTATTTTCAGGTGATTTTACACTAATGAAAACAAAGTTATGAATATAATATTCCTGCCAATAGATCCCCTTTAATCCTACACACTGGCCCTTTAATGACATCACTTTGGATTTTGAGAAACTGAGATGGAAAATGTTCCCTATTTTCGTAGACCAAATAATTAACCGATGAATCTAGAACGCTGAATAGATAATGCAGTTGTTGCCCTATGAACAACACAACATTTAATTATTTTCTGTATACTAAAAGTTAGGGAACAGTCTGGGAGATGTCACTGTCAGCTTATTCAGTTACAGTACAAAGTACACCTGCATGAATATGATTGGATGTTACCAGTCAGCTGATTGTTCCGGCTCTAATTCTGCCTTCTTGCTGATTGTGTGCATGTTAGTGAATGTGTTAGGTTGAGGGTTATATCTCTGATGTGTGTCGGTAGATGACCCTAACAGCATCTCATTAACGCTAACACGATCCCCTAAATGAAGATGGCTGTTCATGGCCACCCTGTCGTCTTTCCCCTCAGTCACCAAACATGCTCAGTTAATTGCAGCCGCGGCTCAGCTCACCTCTCTGACATTTATTGGATTGGAATGACCCCGCAGCAGCGTGTCTTCTATCCCTGTGGACGGATGCCTGTCCAAACAGGGCTCTCATTAATGTATGCATGTCACAGTCAGGGTTCACTACTGCAGAAAGCCTCATTAAAGTTTAATTTACTTCCCACGGTAAGATTTAATTTCAGTCTGACCATAACCTGGTCATTTGATCCCTTTAATGTGTCTGCGGTCATGTGAGCTACAACTGTGGTTTGAATGAAACTTGATTGATATCTGTGCAGAAATCTGGAGAATGTAGCAGGGAAAGTTGTTGAAAATGCTTCCAACCCTGTGTAGATTAAGTGAGGAATATAGGAAAGAAATCATTGAACATTTCAATACTTTAGTTTGTTAGCAGCCTAGTCACCACGAGATGTGTTGTTATCGTACGATTCTGCAAAACACTGATTGTTTTGTGACAAATTACAGCGAGCGACCGTTATTTAAAGTTACGTGGTTTAATAACGAGTATAACAAGTGAAAACACAGGATTGTCACCCAGGAGACCGCTGTTCATGTCCCCTGGACTTTACACTGTTAAATAACGCTAAATAAGAAAGTATTGTTATTGAATGTTGTGTTACGTTGTTATGTTACGTTGTTACCGTACCTTGTTACATTATGTTACATAGTTGTAATTTATTCACAATTGTTACGTCACATTGTTGCGTTACGTTGTTGCATTTTGTTGTTGCGTTTTGTTGTTGCGTTTTGTTGTTGCGTTACCATGTTGCGTTGTTACGTTACGTTGTTGCGTCACGTTGTTACGTTACCTTGTTACGTTACCTTGTTACCTTGTAACCTTGTTACCTTGTTACGTTACCTTGTTACGTTACCTTGTTACGTTACCTTGTTACCTTGTAACCTTGTTACCTTGTTACGTTACCTTGTTACGTTACCTTGTTACCTTGTAACCTTGTTACGTTGTTACGTTGTTACCATTTCACGTTTTAATGTTGTTAGGTTACGTTGTTGTAAATAATCACAATAGTTAGGGTTTGCTACGTTACCTTGTTGCGTTACCTTGTTGCGTTACCTTGTTGCGTTACTTTGTTGCGTTACCTTGTTGCGTTACCTTGTTGCGTTACCTCGTTGCGTTGCCTTGTTGCGTTGCCTCGTTGCATTGCCTCGATGCGTTGCCTCGTTGCGTTGCCTTGTTGCGTTACCTTGTTTAGTTGTTACGTTGCGCTGTTATTTTGCAGATTGGTCTTTCATAGAATAAAATAAATTCTCACTTTGGTAATTCCAACATTTAAATGAATCTTTGGAAACAGAAGACCTGAAGCATCACAGCTTCTTATCTCCTCGAATGCTCACAAGTGTACAAGACAGTCGAGCCGGAGCACAAATCTCTTTATCTTTCGGCCTTGTTTTTATTTACTTTCTTCTGTGTACCTTCCCACAGCACATTTCCTGTCTCAGACACTGTTGTCGTGATTGTGACAGATAAGTCGATCATAAACTGCTGAGACTAAAAGCTCTTTTTAATTGGAGAGCTCTTTAGGTTTGTTATCTGCTGCTCGCTCCTCGCTCTGTTCAGGATGCAGCCTCAGGAAATATCAATGCAATGTGGAAATCAAAAATGTCGTGTTTTTGTCTATTATATTTGTCCTCTGTTGCTTGAAGGAATCATAGACCTTTGCAGCGGTTAATAAGACACCTCTTCGGAGTTATCTACGTTTTGCAATTTGTACAAGATATTGACATTACATGAGCTTTTATGATTCATTGTTTAATCGTTTTTGGCATTTAAAGGATGACAATTCTGAAAGTTAATGAATATTTAGTAATAATGATAAGGAAGGATGTTGGTAAAAAAAATCTCTCCCTCTAGGGACATCAGAGCACTCGGGTTTATAGAGTAACACCTAAATGATATGTTCTCCCCAAGCTACCTAAAATGAACTAGTTTAATGAAAACAGTATTAGTTTGAAGTTGACACAACCCTAAGCAACTGTTGGTTAACAACAGTAACCTAGCTACAGTATTAACATAACGAAACCCTCATAAAACATGTTATAAATTGGAAATGGATAACCTTTATACATTGATTTTAATAATGAATTCACCGTCTCTGTTCCTTACCTTTCCCGTTGCCCAGTTGCTCATTCTCTTCCAGCTAACTTTGACCCACGTTTACCCTAAAGATGGACCCGTGTCATCATCCAGAGATTAAAGTCAACGCAGGAGAACACAAACACCAGAAACACCGACAGAAACGTTGAGCGTCTCCTTCAGTCTCCTCCTCGTCTCCTTCAGTCTCCTCCTCGTGTCCTTCAGTCTCCTTCAGTCTCCTCCTCGTCTCCTTCAGTCTCCTCCTTGTGTCCTTCAGTCTCCTCCTTGTGTCCTTCAGTCTCCTCTTCAGTCTCCTCCTCGTGTCCTTCAGTCTCCTCCTCGCCTCCTTCAGTCTCCTCCTCGTGTCCTTCAGTCTCCTCCTCGTGTCCTTCCACTGCTCTTCTCTTTGTCACTAGTTCCCTTCAGTTGTGAAATTATTTCCCCGAAGGCCTCGGCCGAGGCAATTACTGCTGCTCACCTGTTTAATCACATTCTCTCCAAGTGGATGCACAATCTTTCAAAAACACTCATCAATGTGAACCTCAGCCGGCTGGTGCCAACCTTCGTCCTCCAGACTGGAATGTGTTGAAATGATGGCAAACCCGGCAAGACAGAGCAAATACTTTATTTATTATTATACTTCCAACAAGTTCTTCATGCTACGATCTGTTTATTAGAATATAGAGAGGGTTGAACACTCTGCGACAGATTTAATTCTCAGTTTTCTATCGTTTTCATTTTCACACGTACAGAATCTGTTGGAGATATTTCCTGATATTGACTTACTGTATTTGAGATTTCTTTGTTTGCACAATAAAACAAAGCAGCAGAAACACAACAACAAAAGAAAAGAAGCAGGTTGTGCAGGGGAGATAATAAAAAAAAAGAACCTCAATAAACATTATAGGCAAATACAGAAGTCATATATTCCACTAAAGCAAATATAAAATCAAAAAGCGAACATAAAGTAAGCAACATAAAGTAAACAACATAAAGTAAGCAACATAAAGTAAACAACATAAAGTAAGCAACATAAAGTAAGCAACATAAAGTAAACAACATAAAGTAAGCAACATAAAGTAAGCAACATAAAGTAAGCAACATAAAGTAAGCAACATAAAGTAAACAACATAAAGTAAGCAACATAAAGTAAGCAACATAAAGTAAGCGATATGGGACAACAAAGACCAGGATGTAAAAACACATCTGAAACATTTAATAAAAGTCGCTGTTCTTTTTGAGAGTTGTGATCGAGACACATTCCAGGGAACAGAGAGCAGATGGAGTTAATTAATATTCTATTTATTCAGGAGAAAGTCTCAGAAGTAACTGTGTGTCATGTCTTGTGATACGTCTGTGAGGACGTGGCTGTGAGGTGACGCTCCTCCTTCTCTCTCAGGTTGGATCGCTATCCTGGGTTCGCTGTGGCTTCTGGTTCTGGCCGACGTCCAGGACTTCGAGATCATCTTGCACCGGGTGGAGTGGGCCACGCTGCTCTTCTTCGCTGGCCTCTTCGTTTTGATGGAGGTATTTCACACGCGCCTCCTGCTTCTGGCATTAAATACAAACAAATGTCATGTTTTTTTTAAAGAGATTCACACAAAATAGTGGAAATTGAGGCCAAACAACACATTTTACAAAACCTCCATTTTTCGCAAAAGGTTATTAAAGTAGAGTTGTTCCAATAATGACACCGGTATCAGACACGCCTCCGATTGTATATATATGGATATATATTTATCTTGTCTTTGTCTTCCTGGATATATATTTACACTGTCTTCGTCTTCTTGGTTATATATTTATATTGTCTTTGTCTTCTTGGATATATATTTATACTGTCTTCGTCTTCTTGGATATATATTTATACTGTCTTCGTCTTCTTGGATATATATTTACACTGTCTTCGTCTTCTTGGTTATATATTTATATTGTCTTTGTCTTCTTGGATATATATTTATACTGTCTTCGTCTTCTTGGATATATATTTATACTGTCTTCGTCTTCTTGGATATATATTTATATTGTCTTCGTCTTCTTGGATATATATTTATACTGTCTTCGTCTTCTTGGATATATATTTATACTGTCTTCGTCTTCTTGGATATATATTTATATTGTCTTTGTCTTCCTGGATATATATTAATACTGTCTTCATCTTCTTGGATATATATTTATATTGTCTTCGTCTTCCTGGATATATATTTATATTGTCTTCGTCTTCTTGGATATATATTTATACTGTCTTCATCTTCTTGGATATATATTTATATTGTTCATTCATTATTATTACAGACTTGCGTAGCCTATAGAACTAACTTTGGTCTAAACTACGCTGTAACTGAGTTTATTCGCTATAAACCGAATACACATTTATTTTTTTGGCAACATTTCCACATTGAGTGACATTATGATGCGTTCAAGCTCTGTTAAGTAAAAATGAGTATTGGGGGAAAGTAAATAATAATGTTATCATGATGTGTTCAAAAGTAGCCTCATCATCGATATAAAATAGATATTAGAGAGGGAATTATGATCCGTTTGACTTTTTTGTCTTTAATGCTGTGGATCGGTACTCGATACACACGTCCAGCTATAGAGTAAGAACCACATGGAATGTGATCACGTGATACTGGGATGAATGTAGCAGCATCTTCACAAGATAGGAAAGGAAACAGGAAGCTTGAACTGACGGCCCCGCGAGAGGAACCGACCCAGTTCTGTAAAAGAGCCTTTATGGTTAAACTACAGAGCATCAGGAACAAGCAGTGTGTTTGTTCTGTGTCGATACCCAGAGCCAGCATAGATCTGTCTCTGTCTACTTAATGTCGGCTAAATAAAAAACAAATTGCTTTTCTTCTCTTGGTGTAATCCCACCAATAACTAATTCTCCTCCGCTCTTCTTCCTTCTTCTTCTTCTTCCTTCTTCTTCTTCTTCTTCTTCTTCTTCTTCTTCTTCTTCTTCCTCATATTAATTTTCTCCTCTTCATTTTTCAGGCTCTAGCCCAGCTGCAGCTCATCGACTACATCGGGGAACAGACGGCGGTGCTTATAAAAGTGAGTGTTTCGTCTCTCGGGGCTCCACACAACTGGCGTGAGTGATAATTGGACGCAGGTGATATGATATTGCATTTCATGCATATTGATTCTTTTTGTTCTGCGCAGTTCAATTACTTTGTTTGCATCTGATTCCCGTCGGCGGTCGGTGGGGGGTTCGGGGGTCGGGGGGGTCGGGGGTAATCTCTGCCGTATTGGAGCCGGTGGCCTCGTGTGAGCTGAGGTCGCAGCAGTAACAGAGACGTCAGCTTGTGTTTAGACTCCGGGCCGCTCCAAGGCTAATAATCACACTCGACAGGTGGTGGGCTATTCCTGGTTCTTCACCTGGTCGGCCTCCACAGACGACAGACTGCATGCTGGGTAGAAGTGCACGGCCGTCCTCTACTGATACAAGGGTTTTATCTTATTTCCCAATTTTGTGCCTCCTCGATTCCTCGATTCCTCGATTCCTCGATTCCTCGGGCATGTGACCCGGAGATCGAACCCAATTCCTAAAATGCATCTCGAGGAGCCGGAGGAGCTATGAGCGAGGAGACACTGGTGTTTCCTTGAGGAAGAGTTTTCTTATAAAGAAATAAAAGACACATGCCACTCGGCTGTAATCAAACCACAGCTGGACGAACAAATGTTCCAGATACTTTTTGTTTTTAATAAGTTGTATTTATTGTAGATGATCAGACTTTCTGTTCTTCACAGTTTGTGTTTCTCCTCGTCAGACTTTGTTCTAACAGCTGATACTCATGTTTTTATACTGAATGTAGCTTCATCCAGTTCAGCTGCTATAACCGTGATTTACAAGTGAAACATTATTATAACAATTCTTCTAAAATTCAGCTCTAATTAACTGTATTTCATGTTGTCACATAGAAAACAGGAGTGTTTGTGTGAATATAATATATACAGTATATCACTTTTGTTGAACACGTTTGTTTAACGCTTGTTGCCTTCACTCCTCTCTCCTCCTCGTCTCCTCTCTCCTCTCGTCTCCTCCTCCTAGTCTCCTCCTAGTCTCCTCCTCGTCTCCTCCTCCTAGTCTCCTCCTCGTCTCCTCCTCGTCTCACACAATGAACATAAGTGGTGGTTGAGGGTGTGTGAGTGCATATTAGTGATGACAGTAATAAGTTGTTCTGTTTTAATGCCCCCTCTCAGTCGGTGCCAGAGGACCAGCGCTTGGCTATAGCCATCATCTTGGTGATGTGGGTCTCGGCTCTGGCTTCGTCTCTCATCGACAACATTCCCTTCACTGCAACCATGGTGAGACGCTGCAGCCGCATCGCTCTCCTGCAGATCAAGTTGGCAATAATATTTGTTTTTAAGAAATCCCTGATTTTACACAGTATAGGGACAGACTTTTGCCTCGACATTATGTATGTGGGTCCAGCATAAGTTATTACATATCATCATTACTGCCTACTTTATCCATCAACTATTCTGATGTCTTTTAAAAGGACAGACTGGACGCTACAGTGACTCACTATCGCCTCTGCAGGCTACAAGTGGTATTAAGTATATAAGATGGTATATAATATATATAAGACATAATGGTACTACAAGACAGGGGGGGCCGTGGCTAGCTGGTTAGCATGCTAATTTCAGTAGATATCTCTGTCTTTGACACAACGTCAACATTTTAAACTCTTTACATTCTGTTTGTAATGTTTGTTCATTTTTAATGTTTTGAACAAAAGCTCTGGCCACATCTTACACGTTGCACAATTCAAGTTCGACTGAGAGTGAAGAATGTGATTGTTAGTAACTAACCAGTCACCTGCTAACCTACTAACTCCTACCAACTGTTATCCTTCTGATTCTGTCTTTCTATTCAACAACTGTTATAACAGCAGGATACAAAAAGACTCATGAATTACATGAATTATCTCCTTTAGATGTCAGGAGAATATTTTTCAGTTGATTCTGTTTCAACAATCAGAGCAACTTTGTCTGTTTTGCTGAAAATCAATAGATTGTGCAGAGATCAATGTTTCTGAGAGGCATCAGAAAAGCAGAAGATGTTATCCCCGCTGACAGAATGAGATGTAGCTTGCATGAATTAAACAGCCAGACTTTTGACTATTCAACCAGTGTGTCCAAGGCTTTTGAAGATGAGTATTTTTAACATATTTTCAGGTCCATGCAACATGTATTCTTCCAATAAAAGAAGACTTCAAACTGCATCCATTTTCATTTCAGTGCACAGCTGATAAGAAAAGCATGTCCTGATTGTCACAATAGACCGAAGCTGAGAAGATACTTTTCCCACATTCAGACCAGAAACAAATATTTATGAATCAATCAATTTAGAGGCTCTTTTAAATGTAATTTATAAGGAAAAAAAAGGTATAGTTTGACAGTTTTGGTAAGATGTTTATTTGCATTCTCCTCAGAGTGAGAGTTTGTACAGTAAATAGTGGTTATCTTAGATTAGCAAGACAACTGCTAGGCAGGTTCTCTCCAAAGCTAAAAATATCTCTAAATCCAGGCAGCAGCCTTCGGTTCTGAATGTCTTAAAGCTGCATTCTCTCTCCTGACCACCAGGGGGCGACTCCTCTGGTTGTATAGAAGTCAAAGCTTCATGTGTTAAAGCTGCATTCTCTCTCCTGACCACCAGGGGGCGACTCCTCTGGTTGTATAGAAGTCTATAGAAAATGACTCTACTTCTCTCTTGATTTATTCCCTCAGTAAACATTGTAAACATGAGTTTATGTCTCAGTCTCTAGTTTCAAGTCTTCTTCAATACAGCATGATGTTCATTTAGTAAATTATGGTCCATTTAGAGTCAAACAGACCATAAAGCAGGGGATGCTTTAGGGCGGGGCTACAGGGTGATTGACAGGTCTCTACCAGAGATGTATACGGCGTCTCTACGTCCTCCTCAGTCCAGATATGGTCACTTCCTGTTCACTGGTTGCAAAAAACCAAGCTGGCGACGGCTAAAATGTGGAACTCAAGGCTTCAAAACATCAGTTCACAAAGCGAACGGTGACGTCACGACAACTACGTCCACTTCTTATGTACAGTCTGTGGTTATATATATATATATATATATATATTTATATATTTTTTTTTATCAGCACAAAAAGTATATTTAGTTATCTTTAAAAAAGAACCAACCTAAATCGGCTAATCCAAATTTGTGCTAAGCTAAGTTAATGGTAGTTAGTGATAACATCTGTAACTCTGAGCAAGAACTTCCAGTAGATGTATTTTCCAAAATGTCAAACTATTCCTTCAAACTTTAAGCACAAATGGTTCAATGGCATCCAACCAAATACAAACCGTTTTATCATAGTTCCTGTAAATACTCGGTGAGGGTTTGCTCCCCAACCAGAAGAAGACATTTGTATGTATATATATATATATATATATATATATATATATATATATGTGTGTGTGTGTGTGTGTGTGTGTGTGTATATATATATATGTATATGTGTGTATATGTATGTGTGTGTGTACAGTGTTTGCATGCTCTCTTTGTGAACGTGGTATTAACACCATTATTCAGTCATGCAAACCCTGGTCACCCCAGCAGGGACAAATGGAAGTATCACTGCTCCGCTGCACGTCAGAGCTTTAATGTTTGATTTGTAGACTCATATTCAGGAATTTAAGTGAATTCCTCAGAAAATAATCCGACAATCTTCAGGAAATAAAACGTTTGGGTCGCGGTTGAGAACACATGGTGTTCCTATCCGGCTCATCGCCTGCTGTATGTTGCATGTAAAAGCCCATCTCATCTCACATCATAGACGGAGCCCCTCGGTGTTCATGTATATGTATTGGAGACCACTTACTTTGTTTCAGACACCAAACTCAACTGAAGTAATGTAAAAAAAAAAAAAAAGTATGTTTTTGGAAAAGCATTGCCTATAAAACTGTTTTTTCTGCCAGACACTAACATCTGTGTATATGTTGAATAACTTCCAATCCATCTCTTTACTTGCAGATTCCAGTTCTCATCAACCTCAGTCAGGACGAAGACGTGAACCTGCCCATAAAACCGCTCATCTTTTCCTTGGCCATGGGAGCCTGTCTCGGGGGTGAGATGTTCTTCTTTGTAAAATACTTTTTAAACATTCTTGTTGTTTTATGTCTTGTTCAGTGATAGTGAACAGAGACAGGACAGAGACTGAGAGGAATGACAGGAATGAAACCATGTGGTCGAGTGGTCTGTAAAATAACCGGTGGACGTCTCAACGTCATGGGAGGACGTGAAATAGTCACCAAATACCATCTGTTGGTTTTATTTGTACAGGGACTTCAATCGTCTTTTATTTTCGTGTTGCTCAGGACAAACATAATGCCAATGGAAAGTAATTTCGAATTATTGCCCTAAATCTAACTGGTGGTGGTTTTATTGCCTAAATCTAACTGTTGGTAGTTTTGTTGCTTTGAAGTGAAGAGGGGCTCTCTTCCTGTTGCAGCTCTGATGGGCTGTGAATTAATTTTTTTCATGCACTCACTGTTCATAATATTATTAATAAACTTTTAATAGATTTCCTGTCGAGGCTTTCAGGGCGTCTGAAGTGTCAGTGGGTCTGTGTTTGGTCTAAAGACCCTTCCAGTCACCAGAGTCTGTCGCTGTTTGAAGGTGTTGGTCTTGATGGATGGCCTCTGCCAGGAGGAGGATCATAGGATCCAGGTGACAGCCACACTTTGAGCAGCTGTTGCCCCCCCCCCCACTCCCCTCCCCGGGGAGCCCGGGCTCTTTGTGACAGCGGCCCCTCAGATCTGGCCTCGTTCAGGCTCCACTGCCCCGCGGCGGCCGGCCCTTCAGCACCTCGCGGCCTCTGTTTGAGCGGCAAGGACACAAAGAGCGAGTCAGAGAGTCAGAGAATCAGAGAGCTGTCAGAGAGTTTTGGTTTTAATCAACTGCTCTGTTTCGGCTTCGTATCGATCGGCGGTTTGATGTCGCCGCACAGCTCCGTCCTCCAACGCCGACACCTTTTTGAGATGTGAGCGGTATCGAACGGATACGCGGCCTGACTGTCAAAACATCGCCTTCAGCGGACTAGAAGGAGTCAAACTTCACACTGGATTCAGGCTGCAGAGAGATGATTATTACTATTGTTATAGCACTGTGATCGTGATAGAGATATCCTCTGTGATTGTGCTCTTCATAACTTCATTCAAGGATCGTTTATTGTCATTGTGCAACACAAGGATGTGCAACGAAATTCAGTTGTAGCCCATTTTCAACAGTAGAACGTTCCTGTAGTGCATTTTTTGATTTTGTATCATCAGGAATGTAAATCATCAGGAATGTGAGACATCATGGCCGACATCTTCACATTATAAACTCAACATGAGGAAAATATGGCCCATGATCTCTGACTGTGTTTGAGCTCCAACATCACGATGTCAACACGTCTTCCTATGAGACATTGAAGTGAAACTCGACCCCCTGAATGACCGTCTGTGTATCCGTTACTCACCATGTGTTGCCTTGACCTCCTGAAGAACGTGTTTTTCTCTATAATAATAAAAAGAACACAGAAAAGTCTCGATGAATTAAAGTAGACGTTTAACGGACGTAAACGCGAGAACTCTCTCAGGACTGCTGCCGAATAATCCGAGTCTCATGAATCCCGTCGTGTGTTCACAAACTTCATCTTCACTAAAATTTGAATATTTAAAAACACAGACGCCGTGAGACCATTTTAGTGTTTTAGTGAATTCTAGGTGACGCCGGCTGAGTAACTGATACAGAAATGATCATTTTGAAGGTTAAGTATTCCCCGAATTAAACTCGCGGTTCCTCAAATTTGTTTTTGATTGATGTTGTTTTCCCGCCTGTTTAGGAAACGGCACATTGATCGGAGCATCGGCCAACGTCGTGTGTGCAGGGATCGCCGAACAGCACGGCTACGGCTTTTCCTTCATCGAGTTCTTCAAGTAAGCTCCGCCTCCTTCACTACACTGAAGATATGTAGCGCATCAATGAATCTGGCTCCTGAAGTCACTCTTAGGTCATCGCTGTGCTGCCTGCAGCCCCAGAGGGCTGCTTACATGTTAATGTTCATCGTATGCTGCGATACGAGATGCCAGCATTGGGAATTGAGTCTCACATTTCAGATTCAAGAGCCTCATTACAGGAAGCAGGTCTAAAAAATCCATCTTATCTCAGTTTAGGGCGACATTTAGGATGTTTGATGTTACAGACGAATGTTTTAATAACTGCATTGGGAAAATAAAAATCCGATCTCATCGTCGGACCGGAATTTATTTATTACAGAGCCGTTATAACTCAGGAGTCCCCAGTTAGGAATCCTGAATTAGGACGAGGAAGAGCTTTAAGTTCATAATGACTGTTGTTACGGCGACGACAATGAAAAGGGAGCAACATTAGCTGAGAAATATAATGATTGAAAGGCTTCTCAAACGTATCGGAGGGTCAGAATGATCTCATCCAGCACTCCTAGATATACCTACGAAAAATAATTCCTAGATATCCCACCAAATAATTTGGTATGTTATCCACGTAATCATGAACGAGGAAGTATAAAATCTGCAAAAGCCTTTTAGGGAGGGAGAATGATGAGTCCAACAAACGGCCAACGTTCATTTATTTGTCGCGGAACTTTCGTACTTCAGTAACGAAACTTCTGTAGTTATTTTAACCAAACTCACAATCTTTTCTAACCTAACTAAATATTTCATCATCTTTATTAAACCTAACTAAGTATTTCATCATCTTTATTAAACCTAAGTATTTCACCATCTTTATTAAACATAACTAAGTATTTCATCATCTTTATTAAAGCTAAGTATTTCATCTTTTAATAAACCTAACTAAGTATTTTATCATCTTTATTAAAGCTAACTAAGTATTTCATCTTTATTAAACATAACTAAGTATTTCATCTTTATTAAAGCTAACTAAGTATTTCATCATCTTTATTAAAGCTAACTAAGTATTTCATCTTTATTAAACCTGACTAAGTATTTCATCTTTATTAAACATAACTAACAGACATATACTTTACAAAAGGCTTGCTGGAGAAGTGGAAGTGGTCAGCGATGTAGAAAGTTGGATAAATGTGAGTTTGATTCGGCTTCACGTTTAATGGCTCGTTAATATCGTTCCATTAATATAAAGTGTCCAGCATGAGATGAGGAGGCCGTTCTCTCTGGACTTTGTTCTGCAGCAGATCACATTTGAACGTCTGCAGGCGGCTTGTGAGACGAGGACGTCTCACAGCAGGACGCTTGTTATCTGAGGCCTCTTTGTGTCTGTTTGTCACTAAACGCACACGGAGGATCACGTCAAGGTCACCAGGAAACGTTCCCACTGGACCGAGTGACGGGGATTGATCGCTGCTGCCGAGCTAATGGAGAGTCCTCACATGGATGAGCCGTCCTTTGAACATTTAGTCCTTTTTGTTTCTTTGTTTCTTTTGTTTTTGTCACGCTTCACGTGTGAATTTAGGGATTTTTCTTTTTCTTACATTAAAATATTCTGAGGTTTTGAATGAAGCATTGAATTTAATGACGTCAAAAAAATTAAAATTCCTCAGATTGAATAAAATGATTAATTGAATTAAATTAGTTAGTAAATCAACTTTATTTAATGAATATAACTCATCCTTGCATAGTTTTTTGACCTCAGTAAAAACTTTGTTTTTTAAGGCTAAACGCCAACAAATATGGATTAAAGCAGAATATTTTATTTGATAAAAACATGTGAATTTTGGAAATTATCTGTTTTCAATACATTTTTGACTCTCTAGAGTTATTGGAAATGTTTAAAGGACATATTAGTGTATTTTCTTTGGAGGGTATTTCTGCCCAACAGGAAGGTATGACGTTTTTGTGGTTGGTTGCTCAGGATTCTGTAAGGCTTACAAGTACTGAACCCAAAAGCACGACCAGGAGACCAGGATGTAAGGATAGTTCTTTACTTGTGTTCAGGCAGGGGTCAAAACCCAGAGATCCGTCATAGAGGCAAACAAGTCCAAAAGGGGCAGGCAGTAATCCACCAAAAAGGGTCCAAAAAGGGTCCAAAAAGGGGCAGGCAGGGTCAGAACAGGCAGACTAGATATAGAGACAGGACACCGCTGGAGCGCTTGGTAACAAACACACAAGACAATCTGGCAGAGGACAGGTGTGAGTACAGGGCTTAAGTAGTGAGGGACCGATGAGGTGATGTGCTGCAGGTGAGGTGGGGAGGAGGACCAGGTGAGGGGAATGAAGGCTGATGCTGTGGGAGGATCTGAAACGAAGGAGAGTTAGTGAACAGACAGGTGGGATTAAAACTATCTACGGTGTGGTGGAATGTGTGACAGATTCTCCACCGCTCCATTTGAAGCAGGAGGAACAGAGGACAGGAAGTGAGATTGTGGTTGGTGAAAGAAAAATAATAACAGCTGACCTTTAAAGTTGTAAAGAAAAACAAATGCACATTTACAGAGGAATTGTTATTTGACTTGTTTCCTTTATACTCTGTTCCAGGAACAGCGAAAGGTAGAAAAGGTCATCACAGTTAGTTGTGGTTCTGGTAATTGTTATTGCACTAAAAAGACTCAGGGTTTTCCATCTGCATGGGATTTCACTGAAATAGATTGGACCAGTTGCAGCCTGTCAGCTCCTCTTCTCTCACACTGTAGCTGTGTTTACAGTTATTGGATAGAAGCGTCGCTCTCGGCTGAAGCCTGTAATTGGCTGTCTGTGGGCCCAGCTGTTCAGAGAGACAGGTAACGCGGGGGCGGGGTGGGGGGAGGGCGTCTGTCTGCCTGCTACTCCAGGCAGCTGGGACTGACTAGTGCCGTATATCAGATGGTTACCATACCAGGGCCCAGATGAGCCCACAGAGACAGGGATGTCTTTTTGATCGACCATCACAGAGGAAGGGAAGGATCCTGACTATCTCAGTTTGTTGGTAATTGGTTGTTGGTCCCTGCTGCTTCCTCCAGGCCCTGATCCTCCTCTCCTCAAAGTATTTCACCATCTTTTCTAAACCTAACTAAGTATTTCATTTTTTATTAAACATAACTAAGTATTTCATCATCTTTATCAAGTAGTTTGGTTTCTTAAACCTAACTAAGTTGTTTCCTGTGAAGACGGAAGTATATTTTGAAAAGACTGTATTCATTTAATAAGCTGAAATTGACACGTGTTGCTAGACTTTATTAGAAAAACGGACAAAAGAATAGTAGTATCCTTTCATAAGATATCATACGACCCGTTGTCTGAGCTATCTTGAATACTCACATTGTATTTCACTGGTGGAGCTCCTGGTCCGCCGTCCGCTGTCCACCAGACACCGTAATGATTTTAAACTGATTTTTTTTCTTACATGTGACAGGATTAATATTCCCATTCCACTGGTCTCTGATGGTGTGCTTCCTTCAATTGCAAGAGCTCTATCATGCACTGTAATCTGGGAAAAAAAGGAATTACAGGAACATTTTCCGTAGCACCTGGCAGCCTAAACGCGGCATGTTTGAGCCTTTTGCAAGTCACGCTGCTCGTCATGGGGACAGAGGCCCTCTGGTTTATCTAAAGGAAGTCTTTGAGATTGCATCGGTGCTTTCAGAGAGCTCCCATCACATGCAATTAAGTCACCGCGGTAGATTATAAGGTATATTTTGACAAGGTGAACCGCGTGCCGTATTGTGGCAGCTTTTTCCTCTGCCCTCTGTCGCGTCATGCTGTGCCTCTGATGGGGAAATGAGTGTTGCTCAGCAGAAAGAGTCACTCGAGTAGAGGTGACCTCCGCCTGTCTGATTATGGGAAGAGTTTAGAGATTTCTTATCCCCATCCATCTTAACGTTGACAGTCATTTTAACAAAGATAAAGATCATAGTGGTCTCCTGTTGATGGAATATTTAAAGGAATACTTCACCCACTTAATCACCATTCATGTCAGTTACTGTCCCTGTTTTACCAGGATTCTTGAAGAAAACCTTTTTTATAGTATTTAAATAGTTTCAAACCAGGCGTCAACCTTCTATTCTGAAAAGTGAAGCCAAAGCTTCATGTGTTGCATTCTCTCTCCTGACCACCAGGGTGCGACTCCTCTGGTTGTATAGAAGTCAAAGCTTCATGTGTTAAAGCTGCATTCTCTCTCCTGACCACCAGGGTGCGACTCCTCTGGTTGTATAGAAGTCAAAGCTTCATGTGTTAAAGCTGCATTCTCTCTCCTGACCACCAGGGGGCGACTCCTCCTCTGGTTGTATAGAAGTCTATAGAAAATGACTCTACTTCTCTCTTGATTTATTCCCTCAGTAAACATTGTAAACATGAGTTTATGTCTCAATCTCTAGTTTCAAGTCTTCTTCAATACAGCATGATGTTCATTTAGTAAATTATGGTCCATTTAGAGTCAAACAGACCATAAAGCAGGGGATGCTTTAGGGGCGGGGCTACAAGGTGATTGACAGGTCTCTACCAGAGATGTATACAGCGTCTCTACGTCCTCCTCAGTCCATATATGGTCACTTCCTGTTCACTGGTTACGAAAAAGCTAAGATGGCGACGGACAAAATGGTGAACTGGAGACTTCAAAAACATCCACAAACCAACGAGAGACGTCACGACGACGACGTCCTCTTCTTAAATACGGTTTATGATTTAAACACATCACTGTTTTCTAGAATTAATTGCAAATATTAACAGGAGACTGAAGCCGTTTCCTCTGAAAGGTTCCAGTAGAGGAGGTTTTGTGATGAATGGGACAGACTTCTTAAATTACAGGAAGTGAAAGGTCAGATCATGACCAATCTTTGTTTAGCCGGCTGACACGTCTTTCCCCTATTATCCCCTATTATTTTGTTCTCTAAAGTTTCCCTCTTTATTCACATCCGGTTTTAAACCTTTGATGTGTAAATAAAAATGATAATCACCTGACCTTTGCAACTCGGTTCAGTTGGCCACTCACAAAGTTTGACTCCATCACGATTTAAATGCACCGCCACGCCGCGCTGAAATCATTATTAATGAGCCTAAGTACTTGACGAGCCTCATTAATCCTTAGTCCAACTACCAATTTGACATTTCCATATGAATATTAAATGGCAACGGCATCATTTCATACATCTGAATGAGCAAATAGTTGCAGCAATAAAGAGTAATACAATTATCAGATAAACACACACACACACCTCCAACATTTACTCTTTGATTTGAGGTCCTCTGGACTTCCTGTAAGCTGCAGCTCCTCCAGTGCAGGAGACTCGATACATGGGAGATTCTGAAAGGTCATCTTAAAATAGGGCTTTGAAATGGCTCATGGAAGTTATATAAGAGAGAGGGAGAGTGGATACAACAGGCCGATAGCTGCAACGCTCTCCAACTACTAGAAGAGGAAACACAAAAAGCACATGGATAGCTTTTCAAATGATTTTAGTCCGTTTCGCCTTTTGACGTCGACCATCTTCTGTATTATCTGTCTGTCCTTTTCTTGTGTGTTTGGAATCAGCATGAACCAAAGCCTCGTTGTTCTCCATTTCTGGTATTGATATTTGATTAGGCCATTCTCATTTGGTTTGTTTGTGATGCAGCAGAACAAAGAATAACATCAGGTGCCTAAACTCTCATGAAATCCCCCAAACATTTAACTTTTCCCAGCTGTCAGAAATATCTTGAATAAGGAACTTGTGTAATACCGCCTTAATTGGCCACATGGGGTCTTTAATTAAAGCTCTGAACACATTAAATGTCAGTAACTCTGACACCGTTGATCCGACCCATGTGGAGCTCGCTACTCGTATTCTCTGAGGGGCTCTTTAATTTACCAACGGGTTTTCCTCTTGTTTATAGACCAATTTAAAGTACAAATTCAATTAAATACATTTGTTTATTATTTGTCAGCAATAACCACAAACAGCAAACTTTACTACATTACTTTAGTAAGTCATCAATACTAAAAACATGTATTTTTCATGTTCAGAATCATTTCTGTGATTCGATGCTTTAGTGTGCTCTAATATTGGTGAAAGATTTCAGAGACGGAGAAAATGTTGCTAATAGACTAAACTATTATAGAGATAAAGAGAAATATTGCTAATAGACTAAACTATTATAGAGATAAAGAGAAATGTTGCTAATAGACTAAACTATTATAGAGATAACGAGAAATGTTGCTAATAAACTAAACTATTAGAGATAAAGAGAAATATTGCTAATAGACTAAACTATTATAGAGATAACGAGAAATGTTGCTAATAAACTAAACTATTAGAGATAAAGATAAATGTTGCTAATAGACTAAACTATTATAGAGATAAAGAGAAACGTTGCTAATAGACTAAACTATTATAGAGATAAAGATAAATGTTGCTAATAGACTAAACTATTATAGAGATAAAGAGAAATGTTGCTAATAGACTAAACTATTAGAGATAAAGAGAAATGTTGCTAATAGACTAAACTATTATAGAGATAAAGAGAAATGTTGCTAATAGACTAAACTATTATAGAGATAAAGAGAAATGTTGCTAATAGACTAAACTATTAGAGATAAAGAGAAATGTTGCTAATAGACTAAACTATTATAGAGATAAAGATAAATGTTGCTAATAGACTAAACTATTATAGAGATAAAGAGAAATGTTGCTAATAGACTAAACTATTATAGAGATAAAGATAAATGTTGCTAATAGACTAAACTATTAGAGATAAAGATAAATGTTGCTAATAGACTAAACTATTAGAGATAAAGATAAATGTTGCTAATAGACTAAACTATTAGAGAGATGGCTATATGTCCCGCTGTTGGGCTAATTGTCTGTGACCAGTGTTGCATGAAAACATGGTGGAATTAGCTAACTAGTGGACGCGTGCTACTTAGCTATCTTGCTAATTCCACCATGCTTTCATGCAACACTGGTCACAGAAAACGATCACAATAAAGTTGCCACTTATCTGGCGATTAGCAATGTGCTTTCCTACAAGAACCCTCCACCTCCGCTCCATCCTTAAAAATACGTCTTCATGTTTACTAACAGAAAAAGGATATAAATACGTAAAGGATATTTACATATTTACATAAAAATAGAAGATCATACGGGAAAAATACAACAAGTCATGGTTTCCTGTGACTCACTGCCCATCAAATACTGAACGTCAGTGCTAACTGAACCACTCTGTAAGATCCTCAGAGCAGGAAAAACAAGCAGCTAAAAGACATGTAACCTTTTGCATCTCTAAAAATATCAAAGGATCAAGCCTACACAGTCGACCTCCCCATTTCACGTAATGGTCTGCGATGACTGTTGGTAAAACTACATTTAAGAGAGAAGAGTAAGTTATATTTGTTGCTGGCCAGTGGACAAACAAACAGCCCATTACCCAACTGTTATCATGCGTCATCACCATGGTGATCGCACATGCATTAGAAATAACTGGCTGTTATCACTTTGTCCTTAATCTCAATAGGAAAATTAGCACAGTTAATGGACAATGATGTGAACCCTCATCAGTATGTTTATGGTTATTTTCTGGTTTATTTGAGTCGATCATTGATCATCACACTAGTGAGCAACATCTGCTCTAAAGGATAATGTAACGATAGGAATTCTCTTCATTTTTCAGTAGTGGTACAATAGCTTTAAATCCTTCGTTCCTGCTTCGACAGAGATGAAATAGTTTAGTCCTCCAACGTGGATCTGTGTCAGAGACCGGAGGCAAACGGATCTCTGGCCTCCGGAGCCGCCATGTGTCCATGTAGGACATGGTAGACGTCCAAGAGACGGACCATCTGCAGCTCTGGAGTCATCTGAGGACACTTTTTAAATTTACGACACTAACTGAGGAACCCCAAACCTTGGAGAGCAGTCTGGCCTGGAGCCTGCAGCTTTACATGGTTACTGCTACTTTAATGGCCGTGATCATTGCTGTTTAGCTAACTAGAGTCCAGGCATTAGGTGAGAATTGTTCTGGCCCTTTAAACCGCCCGGCGGAATCACTATTCCCCGAGGCCTCAGAACTAACTTTAGTCCAACTCAGGAGCAGTCAGTTGTTTACGTGCACTCGAGGGCTTTTCCTCCATTGTGACTCACTATTGTTCTAAATATGACAATATTGTGAATTTGTTACTCTTCATGTAAACATCATATTACATTTGAACTGACTACGTTTACATGGAACTAAATATTCCAGTTTTTGTGGGCTTCTCTTCTGGACATGCATCTCTATGCTGGTGAACAGGAAAGAGACTCATGTAGAGAATGAGCTGTAAACAGGAGGATGCAGGATAGACACATATCACACATGAGAACGTCTCAACATCATCCAACAATGTTTATATGAAACATATATAATTCAGAATATTCTGATATTCAGAAAAATAGTGGAACAAACGTGTCGATGCAAATGGAGTCAATGGCCAAGAAGGTTTTCTCATGAGGAATTTGAGCGTCTTTGTCTGCATCAATTTAAAAGAGGACGAACACGAAGACATTAAGACATTAAATGATTTGAATAAAGAGAAGCAGACGGGGCGAAGGTCTCTTCTTGGTGTAGCATTTAAAGACGTGCGTTCTCTTTAATGAACATTTATTTCCCACTCTTTGTTTACACGTTGTCCAAAGAACAGGAAGTGCCCTCGTCCATCACAGCCTTACTGGTTCACTGAGAGGGTTTGAAGAGGGGAGCTGGGATGTGAAGTGACGTTGTGAAGAACCTTATCAAACATTTATCCGTCAACACGTTTCTTCAGGCCATACTGAAGAAACAATAAAACAATATACTGCAAGAGAAACCACTGGCTGTTGGGAAGAACAAAACATTCAAGTGGAGACATAAGGGACAACTGTATATCTATAGATAGAGATAGCCATCTACATATATAGCACGTGTTACACTACGTTTCTACCTGGTTAGGTTTATGAAAAGATTATGGTTTGAAATAGGTTTGTTTGTAACGTTTAGTTAAGTTAAAGCTACCACATGGAACTTTCATTTAGTGTTAATTCTGGCGGTCCCTGTGGACAAAAGTGGTAGTGTCTCTGACGTGTAGACGACGACTTGTGACCATAGACTGTATATAAGAAGTGGACGTAGTCTTCGTTTGTAACCAGTGAACAGGAAGTGACCATATGTGGACTGAGGAGGACGTAGAGACGGCATATACGTCCCTGGTGTCGACCTGTCAATCACCTTGTAGCCCCGCCCCTAAAGCATCCCCTGCTTTATGGTCTGTTTGACTCTAAATGGACCATAATTTACTAAATGAACATCATGCTGTATTGAAGAAGACTTGAAACTAGAGATTGAGACATAAACTCATGTTTACAATGTTTACTGAGGGAATAAATCAAGAGAGAAGTAGAGTCATTTTCTATAGACTTCTATACAACCAGAGGAGTCGCCCCCTGGTGGTCAGGAGAGAGAATGCAGCTTTAACACATGAAGCTTTGACTTCTATACAACCAGAGGAGTCGCCCCCTGGTGGTCAGGAGAGAGAATGCAGCTTTAACACATGAAGCTTTGGCTTCACTTTAAAGAACAGGATGTTGCCTCTTGCTTATGACTTGATGAAAAGTCAGTGGATCAGAAATAATTCATCATCTGGGAACCATGACACTATAAGTTAAATACTCTGCACATACTTGGCGACGAACATTAAATTCACGACTCTGTTGTTTCCCTTCTTCTCACAGGTTAGGATTCCCCATGATGATCATGACCTGTATGATCGGTATGTGCTACCTGCTGGCCACTCACATTGGACTCGGATGGAACATGTGATCCATCCACAGAGACATTCGGCTCGCTGTGAATGTGAGGAGTCACCTGATCGACGGATCAGACTACGGGCACAACATTTTTTGGAGGAAAAAAAACGTCTTTGACTAAAATGCAAAAAGAGCAGCAGGGACCAGAACCACAGGAGCTTTGACCAAAACTTTGAATCCAACATCCAAAAATACAAAGTCACAAACTCCTCACAAGAGTTGATCCAAGGGAAGTCTCCTGGAGAAAAACGGTCCCAGTCCGTAATGCTGTTCATGGTGCTACTGGTGCCTCTACTGGTGTAACTGGTGTCATCCCAGTTAATCCCTCTGGTGTCAGTCTGTTCATTCTTTTTGACAATCTATCTGTTTACAAAGAAAGCAACGAAAGTTTTCCTAATTAATTGTATTACTCTGATTTGCTTCTAGAGACATCGAGGACACCGATCACTCACAAACATTTCACTCACGGTGATATTTTAAAGGAACCATAATACCCAGTGAAAGGGATTTTTATTTTTAAAGGTTAATGTGTTCATGTTTTTGTCAGATGCCCAAATTTTAAGGTGAATGAACAGCGTCAATCAAACCGGAGTGTTAGCGGAGTGATTATATAAAACAGATGTAGACTGTTATATAAATGTATTATATTATCTATTGTACTGTGTACACAATGATGTAATGTAAACTCAATGATTTTAGTCCACGTTTAATGTAGTAAATGCTGTTACATGGAATGGATGGACATCACCTGAACGTCTATGAACATCTACATTTCATGTTTGAGATCAACATGAAAAATAAAGGTTGTGATGTTTCTGCTTTTCATTTGGTTCAGTTTCAGTTTATTCTTTGTGAATATTTGGTGCCACTTTCTAATAAAGTCCCCTTTAGAAAGAAAGAAAGAAAGAAAGAAAGATACTTTATTAATCCCGCAAGGGGACATTTTTTCGGTACAGCAGCATTTTTACATATAGTTAAGAAAGGAACAATATATAAAAAAATAGAATAGAATAATAATAAGAAAATAAGAAAAGTGCACAATATATACAAAAATAGAATAGAAGAAGAAAATAAGAAAAATGCACAATATATACAACAAATAGAATATAATAATAATATTAAATTATAAAAAAATTATTAGAAATAAAAATAATAGAATAAATTTATAAAAAGTTTAAAAGATGTAAAGAGCAGTGATGTGAATATTTGCGACAGCGGCAACACTTTTTCAAGCGGTCTGTCTGAGTTTATGTCTTAAGACTCTCTAAGATATTTTATTGACTTTCCTTTGAGCTAAATGCTCTGAATGAACTTCAGTTCCCTCACTGTAGATGTCTCATGCTTTTATTTTTAAGGCAAGGCAAGTTTATTTGTATCGCACTTTTCAACAACAAGGCAATTCAAAGAGCTTCACATAAAACCATTAAGCATCAAAACATAATGCAAAAAAAAAAAAGATTTAAAAACAATTAAGAACATTCATTTAAACATTGAAAACAATATTAAAAACAGTTAGTAAAACAGTAAGGAGTAATACAGTTTGCTGCCGTGGTTCAGACTAAAGAGCCTCCGTGTTGTTGTACACTACACGATTGAATCGACTTTATTTACGGTGCAAAAACTCTTTAAATTGTATCTCCCTCCACGCTACACACATATAAAATGTATAAACACAGATATTCAAGATATTTAAATTAGAATAGAACAATAAAAAAACAATAAAATAGGCAAAAAACAAGAACATATTTTTTATATATATATATATATATATATATATATATGTATATATACTAAAGTAAGTGTCATGTTGGACAAGGATGAACACATTCCACAACAAGCTCTTCTGTTAATGGCCTTATTTATGGTGCATTAGTAAATGATTTATTAGTAATTAATAAAGCCG
>JACSYO010000394.1:27500-72500 GCA_016806645.1 Ophiodon elongatus | reverse complement strand
TAAAATGTCAAAGTATAATATATCTTAAAATATTTAATATTTCTTAGTATTGTATGTCATAAAATATCATGAAAATGTAATGGTGTAGGTCATAAAAAGCAACAAAATGTCTTAATATAGTATGAAAAAGAATTGTCATAGACATGTAAGAGGATAATGTGTCTCAAAATGTCATAAAAATGTTTTAGTGTACTATGAGTTCAAATCACAGGAAACATTTATTAAGTATTGTATGTCTTAAAACATCATAATATGGCGTGTCATAAAAAACACATGGTACAGTATGTCATAAAATGTCATAAAAATGGTCATAGTATGTCAACAAAATGTTAATGTTATAAAAATAGCATAGTATAATACGTCAAATAAATGTGATATAAATGTGCTAGCGTACTTCCTCATGTTGTGTCATAAAAAGGTCAGTATGGAATGTCATGTATGTCTTTGTATAGTATGTCATGAAAATGACATTAAAAAAGTCATAGTATATTATGTCATAAAAAGTCATAAACATGTCATAGCATAGTGTTACAGTGAGTCATCGAATGCTGTAGTATGATTATGACAAAAATGGTCATTAACATGTCATAATGAGGTATCTCATGTCATTAAAAAGTCATAAAACGCTGACTGGGCATCAGGACCAGGTGTCGGACAAACCACCGACCCAGGAACTAGATGACTTCTGCTGAAACCCCCGACTCAGGAACCAGCTTCTCATCAACTGGGACCCCGACTCAGGAACCAGCTTCTCATCAACTGGGACCCCGACTCAGGAACCAGCTTGCTCATAGGACCCCGACTCAGGAACGCTTTCATGGGACCCCGACTCAGGAACTGGCTTGGGGTCGGATGGACCCCACTCAGGAACTTGGGACCCCGACTCAGGAACTGGCTTGGGGTCGGATGAGACCCCCACTCAGGAACTGGCTTGGGGTCGGATGAGACCCCCACTCAGGAACTGGCTTGGGGTCGGATGAGACCCCCACTCAGGAACTTGGCTTGGGGTCCAGCTGGCTGACAGACCAGAGGCACAAGAAAAGGAGATGGATAAGGAGGGACAGGTGATATCAGGGCTGACAAGCAATCAGGTGAAACTCATATTTTTGGGGCAGACAATCACAAACAAGGGCCGAAACTAAAAACAAGTGCAAAACCCCAAAAAAGTCATAAAATAATATGTCATAAAATAATATGTCATAAAATAGTATGTCATAAGATAATATGTCAACAAACAAAAAAAATAAAATATCATAAATGGTCATGGTATGGTATGTCATAAAAAAGTAATAGTATAGTATGTGAACAAAATGTTATAGTCATATGATAGTATAGTATGTCATGAAAATCATATAAAAATATAATAGTATATAGTATACCATAAAAAGTCGTAGTATACTATATTAATTCAATGTATTTTATATAGCCCAAAAAAAAAAGGGCTTTACAGTCTGTACACATATGACATCATCTGTCCGGGACCTCACATCGGTTCAGGAAAAACTCCCCCAAATTATTTTTAACATTTCACCAGACAACTTAATTTAGTGTTTCACAGCCACATGTTAAGGCCGTTATATCATAAAAATGTCACAACAAAGGTCCCAATGCCAAAATCTATCTCAAGTTACAATAATATAACATGAGCGTTAACCTCTCGGCTACCAAGGCGCTCCACAAATTAGCTTTAGAAATGAAACCGCTTTCACCTGAACAGTGTGAAATCATAATGATAGAAAAAGAGAAGCAGTTGAAATGATGTCCACAGGTGTGATTGTTGAACCTGCAGTAACGGATCTTTTGGGGGGAAATATTCTCTCTTTTTGCTCTGTTTTTGGTCTCCACCTCCTCCTGAGGGAAATATCTGTCTCTTTGTTCCCCATCTGGTCTCTAAATGTCTGTTTCTTTTACTCAAAATAACTTTATGCTTCTGCCAAAAAACTATGCTAAGCGTGTTGTAAAGCGGTGAGCCGGATGAACCAACACTGTGAGCTGAAAGATGCTAAAACACTCGACACACTGTAAAACCACGAGGAACTGCAGAGTCTCAACCTGTTGCCTTTGGATTGGCTCATCTCGATCAATCATCTGAAGCATCCACTTCAACTACAACACACACACCACAATCAATTCTCATTCATATCATTTGCTCCTTGTAATGCACGAATCAATCAATAGTGTCTGTTTATTTCTGAAAAGCTTGTGTTTGGGTTACTCATGACTCTATTGCTCCTGTGACCACATGAACTAATTAATTACAGGGTTCAATGAGAATTCATTCTCCTCTCTCCACGGCTAATGCGCTTATTCATCAAGAAGGGATTAAATGTGTTCTGCCCTCTGTAATTAAGAACCGGAGTGAGGGAGCTTAAGAGGATTCACTTTAAAGGCTATTTTTAAAAAACCTAATCCTCCTGTTACAAGACAAAGTAATGTGATATAGACCGGAATAAACACTTCCTTCTTTGATCACCCTAACAGAGAGAACTGACCTCATAGAAGGTCTTTCTCTTTTAATTAGTCCGAGAGGAAAAATTACACAGTGCATTATTGAATAGCATATGGAAGAAGCCTTTTATGTGAAATGTTGTTGTTGGATTAACATTTACAGAAGATTAGAAGGTTGCAACTGTAACAGCTGTGAAAAAACACAACGTTTTACAGAATCAGACAACAGAAGAAAAATTACTTTCAAGTTGAAACAAAGTATGAGAGAGAACAATCGTCAAGTCCAACAGGATTTTTTTTTTTTTTTATAGAATCAAAATAAAAGGACTGGAAAAAGATGAAGATAATTGAAAATAAAATAATAAGTAAAGCAATTCGTAAAGTAATGAATATACTGACAATCTGAGTATTCAGAAAAGAAACAGGGTGGACCTACTTGGACTGGAACATTAGACAATATTGTTGTTTTTTATGATTGTAAGAGCCACAAGTGTATATATTAGTTAATTGGAATTTTGGGAATATTAATAATTTAATTTCTGAATTATGCTCTTTGTGCAGGAACTAGTATATGTAAAGTTTAATGAAAGGTATTTATGTTAATGGTGGACGGCAGCAGGTGCAAACAGAGAGCTGCATTAGGGAGCAGATAGTTTTTCTACCGTGTGACAGAGGATATTATTTAGCATTTAGTTAATAATTGCTGCATAAAATAAAGCTAAAAGAAAGAGTTAACATATCTCCTGTCCTGTCATTGGCGTAAGGAAATGAAGTCACTGTTAATAACGAACAACTCAGACGGAACGCCGCTACAATGATCGATTAATACATTTAATTATAATGTTTGCTAATCATATGATGGTGGAAGCACGGTAAATGGTGACAGTAAAAGAGGTTTAATTGTTTGCTGATGGTATTATAATTACATCCTGGGTCACTTTGGGTCACTAGTTGTGCTAAAATGAAGTATAAATACATCACCAGGTGTTAAACTGGCAGTTAATAAGGCAGCAGTGGTATTTGTATGTGCTTTAAATACATTAGAACATGTTTAGATTATAGAATATGGCTCTGGTGCTGTATCACTCAAACTATCATAAATGCTTTGCTTGCTACATTCATTTGTATATTGAATATATGGGTTTTCTTTTCTGTTTAAAGGTTTCTCACCTTAATGTCTTACATGGCTTAATATCTAAGTGGCTGAACAAACTAATATGCTGAACCTACCAAAACAAAAGGAGGAACAGGAAAAGGTTTGGTTATTGAGTGAAAACACATCGATCCTTTTCAAGTGGGGAAACTGCATATGTTTGGGAACATAACGTGACAATAATAAATGACTATATTCTGCAGTGTATGGATAACGGTGAACTTTCAGCTATACTTAGAAAGCAATGCGTTCACAGATGCATCATGTTGTGCTGAACAAGCTGCACAGAGATTCATGATGCTACAGCACAAGGTGTAATGTATTAGCTGGAGTCTGGCCAGGCCTTCAGTGAAACACATTGCAGGTACAGAACTTTTTATTTAAGTAAAACTAAGAACGACTCGTTCTGACCTGTTGCTCAGTGTTTTGGGATTCACAGCAGAATTATTGTCAGTAAATCTGAAGTTAACAGGTCTTCTTGTGTTCATGTAAATACAGCTGAAGGTGTACATGATGTATGGAGAGTCTATATTAACTGGCTCTTTGACACTGTTTTTGAGCAGATCCCAAATCCCAAAGAAGTTCCAGAGTTTCCCACCAATGGTAAATCTGTTATTACACATTGCATATGTAACGTGATTAGACCTATACATGTTACAACTTCTGTTGGAGGAGCAGGTACAGAGGATTTCTGGAAGGCCGCTGGGTGCAGGGATCTGGCACAATCTGAAGCCGGCTACCGCCGAGGGTCACGGTATTAATTACTTCTATTTGAATGTGGAAGCAGCTGGTTTCTCTGATTAGTAAGTTTAACCAGGCAGGAGGAAGTAATCACACAGATCACCTGGCGGAGCCTAAACCAACACTGTCTGACCTCTCAAAGCACAAAGGTGTCACGCTGCTGGTTCAGACCCAGCACAGCTCCACTATGTTCAAGTTACTTGCGATCGTTATCCGACAGCACGAACCAAACAGGATTCATCAGAGGTCTATTCTCTTCTCTTCACAGCAGCAGACGAGAGGTCTCAGTAAAAGCTGCAGTGTCTCTTCCTGGTTGTCATCGCAGCTGATCAAAACTCACTCGCCTTGTTACCGTTACATCCCCTAATAATAGGACATTTGCATATCTATGACAAAAATGTATTACACTTTCAATGGCTCATTGTTTATAGACATGTATGAGATGATTGCAAAATGGGAAATAAGACTGTAGCATCGACTTAATTGGATTTCTTATCTAGGCATTGTGTGCGTGATGAAACAGACAATGAGTGTGAATGTTGAAGTTATGATCCATGCAGAGTTTAACTTTCAACTCTTTTGGCCAAACTTTGTTTCTTCTGGTTACTCAAACAATCTGATGGAGATATATCTACAAATGAGACCCCAATAAAAACTACTAAGCTACTTTTATAGGCCAATGCAAATAGGCCGATTTGCATGAAAAAATAATCCTGTAATGAAGTCTCTAACTATTGATGAAGTGTCACTGACCCGATATAAATCAGCCAAAACCTTCACCAGGAAAAGGAAACCGGAACCTTCTTCTGCTGGTGAGAGGGACACCGCCCTGGCGACCTTGCGCCGGATAAGCAGAAAAGATAATAGATAATGGATGGATAACTCTTTATATGCTGAGGTGACTTATCAAATGTAAAAGAAGATTTTAAAGCAATAGTTTCACAATTTTTGAATTATGTTTTCTTGGCGAGAGGCCGGTACCTCTCTTCTCGGTAAAGCTCTTCTCATTTAACTCTTGACAAGCAAGATAATAATATGCCGAGCTAATCCTCTAAAACCAATGTCCTCATGTTAGAGGACTCTCAGTGAGCGTGAAAGGATACTGCTGAGTAAGCAGATACGTCTCAGAGGGACAGAAGGTCGGACTGTCCGGCCTCCTCACTGATCCGAACCCTTCTATTATCAAGCATGGCAGAAATTATTTGACTTTCACACCTCACAATTTTTACAGAACATTGAAAATGCACCAAGCTGCTGAAACGCTAATATAACTGTTGAAGGAATATTTAAGTTCTCAAAAAATGTCATGTTCTGTGATTTCTGAGAGCTGGTTTCTCTTAACTGTTGCCTGGTAACTAATACAGAAGCACAGTGTAGCTCTCAGTCTAATGTGGAGGGATGAGAAACAGCACAAGACTAGAGAGAGATTATTATTCCACATCCTGCTTCCTCTTAGGTGTCTGAAATAGGTCCACAGCAGTACATGGCCCGGTTCCCGTGCTGGTACCGGACCATCATTGGTAGCATCGGGGTCCATTACAGCTTTTTGATCAAATTCGGAAGATCAGCAATAGATCCAATCCAGTTGAACGAAATGTTGCTAATCAAGCTCTGCACCTCATTTCAGCTGATACCAGAAACACGGTGTGGCCGCTGAGGACTCCGCTAAAGGGAAGTAGACCACCACGGGGTGGCTGTGGTCGCTCCGGCCACCGAGCAAGACGAGTCAGGAAAGGCAGAGCGTCACGGGTCGGCCCGGCTAAAAACAGGCTGGTCTGGGTCCAGATCTTTGATGCCGCCCACGTGACATGAAAAAGCTTTGTTATACTAGCGCGTGGCATCGTAGCGTGATAGTCCACAGACGGCGTGCGAGATCTGAGCATTCACACCGGTGAAACCCAGAGGACATATAACTACATGAACTGTGAAGAGTCAACAAGACAACAAGTGTAACCGGCAAAACTCCACAAATCAACCTCCACAAACTACTTTATTACCTTCATACAAACCCTGTACAGAAAGAAGTTAAGTATTAAAAAAAATTATAAAGAAACAAAAGGTTGAATATTCTGTAAACTATTTGATTTGGCTGCTAAATATTTACTCAAATGTAGATTTTTAAGACTTCCTGTTTCTAAAACATCTAAAAACAAAGTAGCCTTCTTTGTAATGAACCCTAGTTAATAGTGTTTTTATCAGTGAACTATTTGTTATCACGTGCACCAGCTTTACAAGCTTTACAATTAACCAACGAACGCCGTGGTCCAGCTGTACGCCCATTCATAACACCAGATATATAAAACCCTGCCTCACAGAGCATAAACCCTGATAGCTGCTTTGTTTTGTGCTGGAAAATGTTGATAGCATGTCATATTGTATAATTATTAGGCATTACTTGCTGAGTGAAGGAGAACGCGTGAATCATTAGAATAACAATGGAAGGAAGAATTGCTTTCAAAAGGACAAAAGGCAACAAGTTTTCAAGGCCAAAACATCTCTGAGTGAGACTTTCTGTTTGGGTTCATTCTGCAGCTGCTTCACTCGTCTCCTTTCAGACGTTTAATAACCACAGAGTCTCCAGAAGGAGTCAGTGTGGACTCCACCGAAGCATTCAGTGATGGTCATCACACCTTCGGTTGTTTTGCAGTCTGCTCCTTGACTCCTGGCATGGGAGACCCTGTGACTCCTCTAGAGACCCCGTGACTCCTCTAGAGACCCCGTGTCTCCTCTAGAGACCCCGTGACTCCTCTAGAGACCCCGTGACTCCTCTAGAGACCAGGTGTCTCCTCTAGAGCCCCCGTGACTCCTCTGGAGACCAGGTGTCTCCTCTAGAGACCCCGTGACTCCTCTAGAGACCCCGTGACTCCTCTAGAGACCAGGTGTCTCCTCTAGAGCCCCCGTGACTCCTCTGGAGACCAGGTGTCTCCTCTAGAGACCCCGTGACTCCTCTAGAGACCCCGTGACTCCTCTAGAGACCAGGTGTCTCCTCTAGAGCCCCCGTGACTCCTCTGGAGACCAGGTGTCTCCTCTAGAGACCCCGTGACTCCTCTAGAGACCCCGTGACTCCTCTAGAGACCAGGTGTCTCCTCTAGAGCCCCCGTGACTCCTCTGGAGACCAGGTGTCTCCTCTAGAGACCCCGTGACTCCTCTAGAGACCCCGTGACTCCTCTAGAGACCAGGTGTCTCCTCTAGAGACCCCGTGACTCCTCTAGAGACCAGGTGACTCCTCTAGAGACCCCGTGACTCCTCTAGAGACCCCGTGACTCCTCTAGAGACCAGGTGACTCCTCTAGAGACCCCGTGACTCCTCTAGAGACCAGGTGACTCCTCTAGAGACCCCGTGACTCCTCTAGAGACCCCGTGACTCCTCTAGAGACCAGGTGACTCCTCTAGAGACCCCGTGACTCCTCTAGAGACCAGGTGACTCCTCTAGAGACCCCGTGACTCCTCTAGAGACCCCGTGACTCCTCTAGAGACCCCGTGACTCCTCTAGAGACCAGGTGACTCCTCTAGAGACCCCGTGACTCCTCTAGAGACCCCGTGACTCCTCTAGAGACCAGGTGACTCCTCTAGAGACCCCGTGACTCCTCTAGAGACCCCGTGACTCCTCTAGAGACCAGGTGACTCCTCTATAGACCTTGTGACTCCTCTAGAGACCCCGTGATTCCTCTAGAGACCAGGTGACTCCTCTAGAGACCCTGTGACTCCTCTAAAGACCCCGTGACTCCTCTAGAGACCCCATGACTCCTCTAGAGACCAGGTGACTCCTCTAGCGACCCCGTGACTCCTCTAGAGACCCTGTGACTCCTCTAGAGACCCCGTGACTCCTCTAGAGACCAGGTGACTCCTCTAAAGACCCCGTGACTCCTCTAGAGACCCCGTGACTCCTCTAGAGACCCTGTGACTCCTCTAGAGACCCCGTGACTCCTCTAGAGACCCCGTGACTCCTCTAGAGACCCCGTGACTCCTCTAAAGACCCCGTGACTCCTCTAGAGAACCTGTGTCTCTTTTATCTGCTGATGATGCCTTAGAGGGAAGTCCTGCTCCAGCATCTACTCTCCTTCTTCACCAACACTTCCCTTTTTCTCGACCCCCAACAACAGACGTTATAACGAATGAAGATAGTGGAACTTTTAGTAAAGAGACAAGTATTTTTGTCAAGAGGAGATGAAAAGAAAGTGCATATCTACAGATTGGGAGCATCTGCACAAATAAAACAAGCATATTGCGTTTGTTACTCCCACGTTAACTTTGGGCCAATATGATCTGATATGATTGTGGCACACGGCAACTAGTTCATTATTTTCAAGCTAAAGCACTTAATAAAAGTCAGCTTTAGATTGGTACATTTAAAGATCAGGATTTATCAGGACTATTCCAGTCTACTGTCCATTTTATAAAAGCGTTTGAAGATCAATTACTTGAAAAGTATGAAGATGTCGAGCCAAGTCCAAATGCAGTTTGCATAAAACAACCGTCTATTTAAAGTCTATTAGTGGTATTAACATGATTTCAGATTGTTTCCGTTTGACACTAAGAAACAGTTTTGAGGTATTTAGGTGAAATAGTTTCAATAGTTTCAATGGCAGAAGAGAACAAATGGTGATAATTATATGTTTGATTAGTGTTACAATTATAAAGGGGTCATTGAAGAACCCTCTCCTCGGCCCCAAGAGCTCTGAGAACCTCTGGTCTTAACATTTGACACATGGGCTCTAACACATGAGACAATTCATAAAACCTCAAACTGAATGAGACCCACCGGCTGTCTGACGCGCGGCGTGCAGGTCATTCTGGTCATTCTGGTCGTTCTGGTCGTTCCCGTCCACGCCGTCCAAAACAATGACAGTGAGCGAACTGTGTCTCTGGTCCCAGAGTCACATCTGGAGGTCAGCGGTGAACGAGCATTAAGAGCAGAGAGCGAGGAGGCAGCAGCCGGTCAGGGTCAGAATAAAACAGGTAGTAAAAGGAGTCGTGAGGAAGTGAGAGTCACTGAAACCACCAGAGGGCCTCGAGCATGAAGACAGAACGGGACGCCCCAAATATGAGACAGTTTACTGAGAGATTAGTGGACGGACAGACAGACACACAGAGAGACAGACAGACAGAGAGACAGACAGAGAGAGAGAGAGACAGAGAAACAAAGAGAGAGAGCGAGACAGAGAGAGAGAGAGAGAGAGAGAGAGACGGGATTGCATGCATTATTGGATTTTAAGCAACTGAATCTAAAGACAGTTTGTTTCTCTCACTGGTCTGCAACAAAAATCTGGTTTAAAACATGTTGCTCAACTGTGGAGGACGGCGGCCATTTTGTCTTTTTGTTGCAGGTCGTTAACGGCTTACGAATGGAGTAGATCCATAAAATGTCCCATAATGTTTCTCACTCTGTCTAAAATTGATTTTGGCAAAACAGCTGGAGAAACATCTTCTAAGGAAACCACTTCAAGAAATAGCTTCAATTTTAAATAAACAAAAGACATTCAAAGTGCTAAATTGACTTCAATGATTTACATTTATATAAAGAAAACTTTATTTAAAAAACAAAAACAAAAAAAACACATAGGTATGAAAATACGGGCATCCTACAAACCAACCCCACTAACGGGACACCCCAACACTGACTGGACCAATAACATATTCATGTCTCACTGAAGCCGCTTGTATGAAAACACCAAGCAGAAGGAGGAGGAGGAGGAGGAGGAGGAGGAGGAGGAGGAGGAGTGCACAGCTGAGTACTGAGTTTACGGTGAGTTGGATACATGTCAACCAAAGATATGATTCACCACGGATGAAACACACTGCAGCTCGTTTAACTACAGCATGAATGAGACACTCGACAATGTCCTCAGCTGTTAGTGAGACAAATAATACAACAGCGGATGAGTTGGCTCATAAAAAGAAATAAACATATTCTAGGCTAATTAATTCTGTTACGGTTCAGGCAACGATCCAAAGACACTTCACAGAACTGCAGAGAGAATACATGGGAACTGAAGCCGTGACTCCAAAAAAACAACAATGTCCTCCGAGCTGATGAAGAATAAACTGAAACAGAAATGTCTTTGGCTTATTGATCACAATAATATTCACTGAATGGGACTTTGAATCAATGTTTTGTACTTCAAGTCACCAAAAACACCACAAAAACACTGAAATTCAGTCAGTGACAAAAAAACCAACAAAAAAAACACAACTTTCCTTCACAAGGGATTCACACACACACACACACACACACACACACACACACACACACACACACACACACACACACACACACAGGCCTGGGTTCAAATCCCTTCATAAATCCCTTCCCAGTGTTTACCCCCTTTTGCTTTCAGATAAACTGAACACTGAAACGTCCAGTTGGAGAAACAACAAAAACAAATCAACAAACATGACGATGAAGCTTTTTACAGTCCGATCTGTCATCTGGCTACAGGAAATAAAGCTTTATGGGGATTCATGAACGTTCTCTGGAAACCCTGTGAATCGGAGGAAACACCTGCAGACCACAGTTTTTATTTAACCACATTGGACCATGTTACCATGTTACCATAACAACCATATTATTATGGTCCTGTGTGAATCACAGCCTAGGAACATGTTTTGGTGTTGTGGGTTTCTGCAAACAACGGAGATGTTTAATGTCGATGTTTGTGAACCAAAAATACGTTTCACACCGTCGTCGTGGAGACGCACGATGCCGCGCGGTCAACGTGACGAGATCGGTGAGTCAGGCAGCGAAACACTCGTTCATGGTGTTCAAATGATAACCGTACCAATGTAACGGAACCAGAATAAAATAAACATCTCGCTCCCTGCAGATGTTCTGACGTAACGTTATTAACGTAAAGCAACGTTATTAACGTAAAGCAACGTTATTAACGTAAAGCAACGTTATTAACGTAAAGCAACGTTTACTCATAAAAACGTTTGATGAGGAACCTTTTCGTCCGATATCACACATTTTGTGAGTTTTCCTACAAAAGCCCAGCGACATGTGTCAATTTCCACTTTTCATATGAAATACTGAGTTAGGTTTAATAAAAGATGATGAAATACTTAGTTAGGTTTAATAAAGATGATGAAATACTTAGTTAGGTTTAATAAAGATGATGAAATACTTAGTTAGGTTTAATAAAGATGATGAAATACTTAGTTAGGTTTAATAAAGATGATGAAATACTTAGTTAGGTTTAATAAAAGATGATGAAATACTTAGTTAGGTTTAATAAAGATGATGAAATACTTAGTTAGGTTTAATAAAGATGATGAAATACTTAGTTAGGTTTAATAAAAGATGATGAAATACTTAGTTAGGTTTAATAAAGATGATGAAATACTTAGTTAGGTTTAATAAAGATGAAATACTTAGTTAGGTTTAATAAAAGATGATGAAATACTTAGTTAGGTTTAATAAAGATGATGAAATACTTAGTTAGGTTTAATAAAGATGATGAAATACTTAGTTAGGTTTAATAAAGATGAAATACTTAGTTAGGTTTAATAAAGATGATGAAATACTTAGTTAGGTTTAATAAAGATGATGAAATACTTAGTTAGGTTTAATAAAGATGAAATACTTAGTTAGGTTAAATAAAGATGATGAAATACGTAGTTAGCTTTAATAAAAGATGGTGTTTTGGGTTAAAATAACGATGAAAGTAACGTTACTTAAATACGAAAGTTACGTGAAAGATGAATGAAAGATGATTTCTAGTGTCACGTGGGACACGGACGACGTCTTTGTTTCCGACCCATCCACTCTGTTTGAGTTTCATCATACAAATTGATTTTGTGGGATATCTACAAATAACAGCCCATTAATTTTCACAGGTTTATCTTTACAGTCTGCGTAAAGTGAACGTTGACTTTTGGTTTCACAAAGGACACAAACAGCTGAAACATTCGACGTGTTCGTGGTTTGCAGAAACGTACAACGCTGACCTTTTTCTTTCTGGTACTTCCCTTAAACTCCCATAGTGTCAATAAAATGTGACAGAAAACGTGAGAATAATGAACCCTCACAACTCTGGCTGTTTTTCCACAATAACTTGAACTTTTACATTTGAGTCTTACTAAACAAAACCATCGCCGAGTTAGACGACACAAGAACGTCGTCGTGTGTCGCTGTGTGTTCTCCACACTATTGCCTGATGATACAGAGACTGCAGCCGGCAGTCGGGGGGATTCTAACAGTCGGGTCCTGTTGTAGGTTTGCAAACGTACAAACGGGTCTCTGTCACACGTCTCCACCCTCTCAGTCAGCCGTCTGAAGTTATTGTTAAATTTAGCACCACTTAGGATAACTTATTGCATCGCCCTTCATCCGTCAGCAGGAGGGGGGTCAGAACGCTGTGACATCGGGGCAGAGGAATGAACCGGGGAAAACTCAGCATAAATATTGTTTGCATCAGTTAGATGAGAAGATTGATACTGCTCTCATGTTTTTACACTAAATATGAAGATAGTAGCCTGTTAGCGTAGCATCATTAAAGCTAACAGCTGGCCTAGCTCTGTCCAAAGTGTTAAAGTGAAGCCGATGCTTCATATGTTAAAGCTGCATTCTCTCTCCTGACCACCAGGGGGCGACTCCTCTGGTTGTATAGAAGTCAAAGCTTCATGTGTTAAAGCTGCATTCTCTCTCCTGACCACCAGGGGGCGACTCCTCTGGTTGTATAGAAGTCAAAGCTTCATGTGTTAAAGCTGCATTCTCTCTCCTGACCACCAGGGGGCGACTCCTCTGGTTGTATAGAAGTTAAAGTCTCATGTTATGAAAACTCAGCATAAATAGGATTTAAAAAAAAAAAGTTATTTGCAATCACATGGTGGCAAACACAATGCCTCACGTGGCAGATTGAAGTTTATTATTAATTCTGATTAATTGTTTGTCTGCAGGCACAGTAGGTCCTTCACACCCAGTGCTGGAGGAGTTTATTGTTCACCGTCACTTAATCCTCCACAATCCAAAAGCCAACTTTACATGTATCATATTTCTTCTACTCCTGAAGCTTCTCACTACTAATCTGTTCATCAGTTACTCTCACTGTTACTTTAAAGAGAGCTTTGTTTTCCTCTCACCCTCCATGGAGGAGGACGGGGACTCAAGAGACGGAGAAAAGGCTTCAGTTGACCAAATGAACAGTCCCACTGCAGGACTTTAAATAGAGAATAGTGATCAAGGAAAAATATTTGTTTACATACAAGAATAATAAAAAAATGTTGATTCTTTTCTTAATCACAACATAATCAAAAAGAACCGATAAGACTATTGATAAGGAGCAGAATCAATAAGCGTAGTATCCATCAAACAGGATATCGATCCCTACTCGGGTTATTCTGCAGCAGTCGTGAGAGTTAACGGATGTTTTCATCTACTTTTGCTGTTGTTAAACGACTTTTCTTCATTTTTTGTTATTCTTCGTTCACCAGACGTCGAAAGAGAGAAAACCAAAGGTGAGAATAATTCATATACAGATGGTCATTATGTGGGTGACGTATTCCTTTCAGGTTCCCCACCTATACTTTACTATACTGTATGTGCAGTATCAAAACATATCAGTGGAACCACTACAGGGTTTTTTAAACTTGCCTGAAAACATAAGTGACTGGGCACATACGTGAAATATTTGGCACATATATAGCAACTATAATAATAATTAAAAAAAAAGAATACAGCTCAAAAAATGGATATAAAAAGTTCCACTTAAGTAAACTGCCCAAGGTCAAAGAAGTATCCGTCACTGAAGTGACGTCTCCCCGACACGGAGGTTATTATCAGAGGTAAATATGTATTTGTGGGCGGGGCTACACTAAGGCAGTTCAACGGTTGCTAATGCCAAATCTAAAACACACGGAAATCAAATTATAATACAAAGAGCCCATATTAAAACTATAATTATAACCCAGAACGCTTTACGACTTTGTCAGGGTTTAAATGTATATCGCATGCAAACAAGAGATGAGTGGGATTATCATATCTGTGCTTACGGTAACGTACAAACGACACCTGTTATATTTAATGAGGGCTTCCTGTTCACCAACTGTGTTTGGAGAAGGACGGAAAGGTCGCCGTTTAAAGAAGAAACACAACTATTCGTCTATGCACTTCATCTGGTGTGTGTTAAGCGCTCTGAAAAGAAGTGAAGCTGTGCAACACCGATAGATAATGAGAATATGTGCAACATCTAGAAAAGTAACACTGGGATTATACGCGTGGCTGCCTTCGTTCCCTTTGGGGGATTTCAACCTCTAATCTGTGACAACGCAGCCGGTAGATATGAGAAACTGCTTTGTTATGTCTGTTGTCTATATTATATTTAAACCAAGAGTTGTTATTTTTTACAACCTCCAAAACCTCCACAGTATAATGTGGAAAAATACAAATCCATCAATAAATCAGTTATTACTCACAATTATTGTAAAGGAATAGTAAGACATTTTGGGAAATACAATTGTTCGCGTCAGTTAGATGAGAAGATTGATACTACTCTTATGTTTGTACACTAAATATGAAGATAGTAGCCTGTTAGCTTAGCATCATTAAAGCTAACAGCTGGCCTAACTCTGTCCAAAGTGTTAAAGTGAAGTCAAAGCTTCATGTGTTAAAGCTGCATTCTCTCTCCTGACCACCAGGGGGCGACTCCTCTGGTTGTATAGAAGTCAAAGCTTCATGTGTTAAAGCTGCATTCTCTCTCCTGACCACCAGGGGCGACTCCTCTGGTTGTATAGAAGTCAAAGCTTCATGTGTTAAAGCTGCATTCTCTCTCCTGACCACCAGGGGGCGACTCCTCTGGTTGTATAGAAGTCTATAGAAAATGACTCTACTTCTCTCTTGATTTATTCCCTCAGTAAACATTGTAAACATGAGTTTATGTCTCAATCTCTAGTTTCAAGTCTTCTTCAATACAGCATGATGTTCATTTAGTAAATTATGGTCCATTTAGAGTCAAACAGACCATAAAGCAGGGGGTGCTTTAGGGGCGGGGCTACAAGGTGATTGACAGGTCTCTACGTCCTCCTCAGTCCAGATATGGTCACTTCAGGTTTTTTGTTTTTGCTTGGCAGAATTAGCATCCAAATTCACAGTTAACGTGAATTACGGATGCACCTTGTTAACTAAGATAACTAGCTAGCTTACTAGCTTGTAACTAAGCTTTAGTTAAGCTAACGGTAGCTGGCCTGCCGGGCCTCGCTTCTCACCCTCAACCAAATATGATCACTTTAGGATCCAAAGAAAAAAAACAAGATGACGCCGGCCAACATGTCAAACTCAAGGACAGCAATCCCCAAAGCAACTAGTGACGTCGTTCACTTCACATATGTAGCGTAAAGTTACAAAAGTGGTATCAATATTCTCTTGGAGAGAAAAGCCAATAATCGTATTTCTTAAAATATCCCAAAACTACTCCTTTAAAAAGGAAAAGCATTTTTAAAAATGTGTTGTTGACTTTTACAACCTCAGCAGTTAGATCTGTGCCTGTACGCACACACACATACACCGAATAACCATTCAAACCTTCCACTTCTAACGTAAAACACAAACAAACAATCAAATAATCATTATTCTGTCTGCCGTGGGGTTTATTCTTCCCTGGGAACCGATGTATTCGTCCCCCGTGGAAGGCTACTGAGGAGGAGTGAGTCACGCCTGATGGCTCAGAGTCAGTACGAAGAGATAAAAAAAAAAACTAATGATTTTTCATGTGATCGTTGCAACAATTGGCTGTTTTATCAACGTAACCTCAAAGCTCTGAATGAGAACAGCCATAATCAGTCAAAGCCAGGCTTTTTTTAAATTTTTTTAATTTTAATAAATCATTATTCCCTGATTATTGTAGCAGATCTGTATCTACCCCTCCAGAGGAAGGCACTATGAATGGTTTGAACGCCCATGGATTTTTCATCAGCTGGATTTGACTGATGGCTGGATAATAACGGCACATTCTCTCCAACACAAGTCATCGGGGTCGCAGAGCCTTCGTCCGTCCCGTCCTCCGCACTGCGTATTGAAGGGAATCAGTGATATCGAACCCGAAGACGTCCGCACATCCAGGAAACCGCTTCTGGAAAGAGTTTTATTTGGCGTTACCTTGTTTTAATTTTTTTTAATTTATTAATTCCTCCCGTCAAACTGTGCCGTCCTGCTGCTGCGTGCTAAAGGTAGAGGTATCCCACCCAGTACACGATGTTGAACAGCAGGAAGGAGGTGGGGAAGAAGACGCGCGAGTAAGCGTCCAGATCCAGCAAGTCCACGTGGACGCGTCCTTTCCTCCAGCCGCCTGCTTTACACTCCTCGAAGCAGCAGAAGAAGCTCTGGCAGTCTTTCCCGTCCAGACACTCGAAGACACACGCGTCATCAAAGTCCTGCCAGTAGAGGGAGTTGTTCAGGGCGATGACGGTGTGGGGAGGCCTCACATCCAGGACAGAGTAGTTCTGAGGAGAGGAGGAGGAGGAGGAGGAGAGGAGGAGGAGGAAGAGGAGGAGGAAGAGGAGGAGGAGGAGGAAGAGGAAGAAGAAAGAAGAAGAAAGAGGATAAGAAGAAGAAGAAGAAGAAAGAAGGAAGAAGAAGAAGAAGAAGAAGACGAAAGAAAGAAAAAAGAAGAAGAAGAAGAAAGAAGACGGAAGGAAAAAGAAAGAAGAAGAAGAAGAAGAAGAAAGAAAAAAGAAAAAGAAGAAGAAGCAGAAGAAGAATAAGCAGAAGAAGAATAAGCAGAAGAAGAATAAGCAGAAGAATAAGCAGAAGAAGAATAAGCAGAAGAAGAAGAAGAAGAAGAAGCAGAAGAAGAAGAAGAAGAAGAAGAAGCAGAAGAAGAAGAAGCAGAAGAAGAATAAGCAGAAGAAGCAGAAGAAGAAGAAGCAGAAGAAGAAGAAGCAGAAGAAGAAGCAGAAGAAGAAGAAGCAGAAGCAGAAGAAGAAGAAGCAGAAGAAGAAGAAGCAGAAGCAGAAGCAGAAGAAGAAGACAGATATTATTATTAAACAGATATCTCCAGTTCAGACGGTGTTGTTGTCTCAGTCGTGTCTTCAGTGAACTCTTGAAGTGAAATCTTTGCTTCCATCTGTTTTGTTCGTAGACAGTTTTATTTTGCTTCACCATGTAATTGATTTTTACCCAAACACGTCCATTAATTTGGGAGAAATCAATAAAATAAGACAGAACTTTAAAGAAATAATTTTCCCAGAGTTTCATTTAAAGATGACAACAAAAGAAAAATCGATAGAATAACAATTACTAAAGTAATATTGAGCATGAAATTGAGAGAGATATTGTCAAATATATTGAAAAAGTAGTAGAAAGTTATATTACAATGTAACAGAAGCCGAGATATCCTCACTATTAATATCACACTTCATCTGATTATTTAATGTCTATTTATTGATGTACCTGTTCTTTGTACTTCTTATATACCATGTACTTCTTGTATACTTCCATTATCTGTGGCTTTATGCTGTTCAGGGAGACAGAGACAGAAACCCTTCACGCTCACCACGGGTGAGTTAGAGTAATCTATTACCTGAGCTGCATGTCTAGGTTCTGCGGGAGGAAGCTGGAGAACCCAGAGGAACCCACGCTGACACGGGGAGAACACAGAGGGGCCGCCCCGCCCGGGAATCGACCCCCGGCCCCTCTTGCTGTGAGGCGAGATTGCCAGCCTCCCCACCACATGCAGCTTACGTCTTATATACCGTCTTATACACTGTGTACTTCTTAAATACTGTGTACTTTTTATATACTAGGCTCCGCTTCACGACTCACACGTTAATTGCCTTCCATTTGATTAATTTATTCACATTTGTACCAAACTTAAGAAATACTTTATAAAGTCTCACGTGAGGTTAAAACTGAAACTGAAATTGTTATATTAAGAATATAGCAATAAATTAATATATTATTATTGTTATTATAAATTAATAATACAAATTGATGATTACGGAATTATAAAGACACCCTCCCTATAACAACAAAATAAAAATAATTAAAAAAAATATTTTTTTATTTTTGAGGTCCTATGTCATGCAGGGAATGTCCGGTTTTGTTCAAAAAAAATGCACAAAAAGCACAAAAATAAATAATTTATAATAATAATAATAATAATAATAAACTTCTTTTTTTTTTTTTTAAATCTAACTATCTGAACTAATAATGTTTTTATGTCAGAGAATGTTTTTTTTTTTTTTTTTTTTAAATGAATAAATAAATATATATACACGCATTAAAAATAATATTTTAGTTTTAATGTGTGTTTATATATGCAAACGATTGAAGGCCAACTCACCGATCGTTTGGGTTCCATGCAGCTGGGTCTGCGGGCGCTGTATGAATAGTAGTTTAACGTTGCATATTCCATCAGAGCAGCGAACACAAACAGGAAGCAGACGGTGACGAACAGATCCATGGCCGTGACGTACGACACTCTGGGGAGAGACGTCCTGGCCACGCTGCTGAGGGTGGTCATGGTCAGCACGGTGGTGATACCTGCAGCGGACAAAGAGGAGGAATCACCCGAGGCCCCGCCCACAGGTACTCCAGCAGTACTCTCAACTACTTCCTCCTAATGTACATTTTATTAAGAAGCTTGAGTGAATGGCAAAGAGAGCTTGAAGAACATTTGTATTCCAACAGTTTTTCCTCAGTTAATTTCTCTATCGTGTGTCTCCTCGTCTCCTCCGGCCTCCGACCCATAAATCAATCTCATTTCTCATCTTGATCTTAATTCCTAAAACACATCTGGGGGAGAGAGGAGAGAGGAGAGAGGAGAGAGGAGAGAGGAGAGAGGAGACACAGGTGTATCCTTCGCTTTTCAGCTAAATAAAAGAGATCATAAAACACAGCTGATATTTTACTGACGTCTCTGTAAAGGCTTCGACTCCTCTCTCGCATCTCAGGTGGGAGGGACTAAAACGCAAGATGAGTAGGCGAGGAAAGGAATGGAGGATGTAGAAACTGAGGAATGCTTGTTAAACACACGGAGCAGGATTACAATTATCGATCAGAAGTCGCTTCTCCGGCCACCGACAAATGTACGTTAAATATTCTCTATTTGCTCTGATTTTGGTCTCCACCGACTCATGAGCGAATTACCAGTAGCTGATGAATGCTAAATGCGTTGCTAACTCGTTGCTAACTGTGTCTGTCTGTTGTGTGGAAGCGTACGAGTCTTCACGATGAAGCCGTGAGACTGAACCAAAAGAAGAGGAGTGGCTCCGAATAGTCAACTATTTGAACTCAGGAGCCCGATTCGACAAATCTGTCAAATTTTTGCTGTGGTGGAAAAATGTGATTATGGAACAAAGGATGATTCCATTCAGGCTAAAACAGGATGATTTGACATAGAATTGCTTAGTTTCTCCCAATAAAAGACTATTTTGTTCACCATCATGGACGGCGCTGCACCTGAACTAAGTCGACCCCAGAGACGAGAGATGGAACACGTCCTGTTAGACCAAATAACACATTCTCAGGCCAATTCAACTCTTTGTCTGT
The DNA here is from genome assembly GCA_016806645.1 of Ophiodon elongatus. Classification (NCBI taxonomy): domain Eukaryota; kingdom Metazoa; phylum Chordata; class Actinopteri; order Perciformes; family Hexagrammidae; genus Ophiodon; species Ophiodon elongatus. The sequence goes on along the minus strand of JACSYO010000394.1, from coordinate 52,675 downwards.
TATTCATCTTTTTATCCTGTCCGACATTAGTACAAAACTGTCATAACTAGCGTATGAATTCTTGAGCTATGGCCAGAAAACTTTTTTTTTTTGTGAGGTCACGGTGAACTTTGACCACCGTAGTCTGATCAGTTCATCCTCAAGTTCAGGAGGACGTTTGTGACAAATTTAAAGAAATTCCGCTCACGAGGACAAAAACGTTATGTCAACAACTGAGACATCAAACTCAGTCGATGAGAGGAAGGACTTGACCAATCAGTTTCGACTATGTAAATTCTTAGTCGAGGACACGGCAAAAAAAACAAACATTGTCAACCATAAAACCAAAACAATGAGCTAAAAGATGCTAAAACAATCTCGAGCCGAGAGGAACCGTAGAGACGTGTGATAATTCTCCGTGACGACTGCTTTCACGGTCAACAAGGAAGTTATTTTAATCCATTCTCAATATAAACATATTGATTAGTAGAGCTTTACAGTTTCCTGGATTTATCAGCTGTTAGTAAACGTAACCTCATCCTTATCTCAACACTTAGCCGAGTCAGAAGCGAACTTGTCATCGTGACTACCAGATGTTTTTGAGAGCTGATTTCATTCTCTCCTCCTCCAGGCACTTTACAGAGAAGCCTGCAAGTAAGAAAAACATCTGTGACTGTTTCACTGAGGTTCCCATGGTAACAAGCTGGCCCCATCTATTTCAGGCGGACACCTCACACTTTTCCTTGAACCTCTGCTTGCCACAGTGATTACACTCACCTGCTTCTGCCGACGTCCTGCGGCACAGATTTGAGATTTGTTTTGCTCTGAACAATAGAATGAACAGCAGGTTTGAAGAGACGTTTATATTTAATGACAGGCAGCTAAATGTGGAGCTTAATGTGAGCTTCTGTGTAGAATGTGTCAAAAATAAATGGTTCAGGGGCCCAAATTATGAGACTACAATGTGTGAGGGATGACTTACTCCTGAGCTACGTTAACATTCTAACATTCTGTTATTCAGGCTCAAACCTGAGTTAAGTTAGCTTGTTAACTATCTGTTATTAAGGCTCAAACCTGAGTTAAGTTAGCATGTTAACTATGTGTTATTAAGACTCAAACCTGAGCTAAGTTAGCATGTTAACTATCAGTTATTTAGGCTCAAACCTGAATTAAGTTAGCTTGTTAACTATCTGTTATTAAGTCTCAACCCTGAGTTAAGTTAGCTTGTTAACTATCTGTTATTTAGGATCAAACCTGAGCTAAATTAGCTGTTATTCAGGCTCAAATCTGAGCTGAACCCGAGTTGGTTTCCCTCCATCCTTTTCTACACTTAAAGGGCTTCATCTCTCCTCCCTCACTGACTTGACTCCTCTCTGTCCTCTACAATCTTTCTTCTTCTGATTTGAGTGCAATTGATCCAGACACTTTACAGCAAAGACGACAGATTCATAGCACTCATTCATTTCCTGCCTTTGTCCCTTTCATCAGTTGTCACTGATACAATTTAAATGACACAAACACTGTGATGAGGGGCCGGGCTAATGTTTGGATGACACTGGGTCACTTGTGGGAGAGGACACAACATGTCCCGTGTTTCCATTAAGAGCTGAGTGAAAATTACCTATTCATACAAATGATTCAGAAAATAAATATATACATATATATATATATAAGTTCTCAGAACATGTGCAAAGACAGCTTAGTGGTCTCTTTTAGCTCCATTTTTGGTCTCCACCGACTCTTGAGAGAAACATCTGGCTCTGTAGCTGCTAAATGCTAAATGCCATGTTCACTAGTTAGTTGCTTACTTTGTCGGTCTGCTGTTTGGTAGCGTACAGTGAGTTTTCAGAGTTTAGAGCTGCCTGCTGCATCTGAGACGCTGATTAAAGCAGTGAGAACTAAATCAGTAGGGGTGACCCCGAATGGTCAACTATTTGAACCAAGGAGCCTGATTCAACTGCCAATCACAAAGTGAAAAGAATGTGGTTATGAAACAAGGGATCATTCAGTCCGGGCTGTATGGAGGTGCTGAATGATTTAACTTGGAATTGGTTTTATGCTTGAGGTATTTGAAAGGGTGACATTTTCTAACTACACAGATGTGATTGAGCGGAGAACATGGAGAACTTTGAGAATGTTGTTTTGCCGCAAGGAGAAACTTGCACGAAGTATAAAACCTCCGAAATGTTTCCTCGTCTTCACACACTTACATTTCTGTAATGTCTGTCTAAAAGTTTGAATTAGCTGAAGGTAATTCTGTAATTAAAAGCCTGGGCGAACACCACTTCACTCAAACATGAAAAACATTGATAAATGTTATTGGAGAAAAATAAAATAAAAGTGGATGAAGTCAATTACCTTCAGCAAAGCGCTCCACAGGACTGCACAAAAACAAGTAGAGAGCATGCACAAAAGAGAAGAAGCATAACAAAACAGGAGAAGCAGATGGAGTGACTCAAGATAACAAATATCCATGCAGCAGATAAATAGTAAAACAGAGAATATTCAAAGCAAAACATGAGTAAAATGTGCCTCCAAAGAAAGACTTTGACATGGTGTCTTCTTTTCTCTAACAGCTGAAGTGTTGCAGACATAAACTTGCAGTGAGTCCTGAGACGGACTCACTTATTGAAGCGCAGTGAGACCACAGTACCTAAAGCCGTTCTGGCCGGCGTGGCTTCTTTTTTGATCCAGAAGGACACCCAGGACAGGACCACGGTGAGGATGCAGGGGATGTAAGTCTGGATGGTGAAGTAGCCCATCCTTCTGCTCAGGTCAAAGTACACGGTCATCAACACGTAGTCACCTGCGTGTGCAAAAACAACACAAGCTGATGAGACAATTATCCAAGTTATTGATACAGAAAGTATACTGATGAGGAGTAAAAAAACTAAAAAAAGCTTAATAAATAACTACTTTGGGTCACGGCTGACATCTTTGAAGCTTCTACATGTAATATGAGAACAGAAGAAGTAAACACATTGTCGTTGATCCACGTGTACAATAACATAACACTGGAGCATCAGCAATTGAAAGGTAACGGATTTCATTAACCATAATTAAAAAACAGTAAAGTCTGGCTGAATGTTAAAGTAACGTAGACTAAACCCAGCAGTTGCTTTAGTGGTTTTTGTGTTCTGAAACTGTAGCACAAAATCATGGTGTAATTAGCACGCTAGCTAGCTGACCATCCAGCCGCCTTAATGAGTCAGTTGATGCTTCATCCACACTCTTGTCACAGCGTAAGAAAGCACATCGTTATCACCAGATAATCAGAGAAAAGAGAGACAAGTCTTGTGTTGTGAGTCTCATGTAAAACATGTATGTTTGTCTCCGTGACGTCACCCAGGCTTTCTGAAGAGACGTTGTGAAGCTTGTCTCTGGCCGCCGTCATCTTGGCAGTGACGTCACGGTCTAACTCTAAAAATGGTCAAATAGTTGGATCAGATGGAGCTGAGGCGGAGCAGCTAGCAACCTGAGCCCACACCCACCTGTTACTCAAAGAGGCCACGCCCTCAATTATGTCTAACTTTAAGCCTTAATATAATTTAAACAGGTGAGTTATATAAACATTCACCTCCGTGCAGTTGTCATAAATGGTGATATTAGCTTTAGAGACCAAAACTGTGTTTTGTACCAGTAACATGTGACATGTTTCTTTCTGCTGTAAAGTTGTTAAATTTAACATGGAGGTCTATGGGGATTGACTCGTTGTTGGAGCCTCAAGTGGAACTTTGAGGAACTGCAGTTTCATTTCCAATCATTGCAGCTTGCAGCTTGATCGTGACGCTACACTGGTTACAGAAAATTAGCCGACAAAAATGAGCCACGTTAATATTTCTTTCATATTCTAGGGGCACTTTTTGAATTTCCACGTTAGAGACATGTCAGCCAAAACTCTGGTGTTCAGTTACTCTTTAAATTATATCAGAGGTCATCTGATATATTAAACACAACTTCAATATATAAAAGAGGACATTTATAAGCAGCTCTCTTAAACGGAGCATGAGGATGTTGTCTTTAGTGATCTGGTGCTCAGTGGGTTCATGTGAAACCATTGTTCTGCAAATTGAAAAGGTTTGAAAACAGATTGAATGCAGTCGAGGGAGAAATAGAAGCTTGGTTGTGTGACTTGTACTTTCAAATTTTGCAAGCTCAGTGTAAACAAGGAGATTAAATAAGCGATGATGTGACAGCATGTTTGCTTGTTTGTTTATCTTGGATGGACTCTCTCAACAAAACCTTTTTAAACTCACAAAGTTAATACCATTATTGTAAGAAGTAGAGCTCAAACAGCGGAACTTCTTCTATTTCTCACCATATGTAATGTTTCAGACTGCCAATACGTGTTTTCTTCTACACTCTAAGTTTCTTCTCGTCCAACCAGTTTGGCTGGGCTTTAATTTAAAAACTGTAAACAGAAAACAATCTGCACACAATAAATGATTTCAACAAACCCACCTGCTGTTGTCTTTATTATGTCCGTGGTGTTTCTCAGGCCCATGAATTCAAACTGGTAGAGACGCCAGGACTTCTGGTCAGTCGCCTCCACAGAGTTCTTCCTCCACTTGTAAATCATCTCGTCTCGCGGGTAACCATCTGCAATTACACCGAGCGCACGTGTGTGAGTGTGACCCATGGCGCTTACATGGCCCATCCTAATGATGGATGTCCTGTGCAGACAGACCTAAGGCCACCCAGAGCAATACGGGTCTCCTGCCGGAGGCTGGCTCATGAAAAAGACAGTCTGGGACGACGACAGAGGCAGAAAGTAAAGTAGATTAAATGAAAGCTTTGGCTCAATAATGTACGGAATCCATCTTGATGTTGGGCCTGACCTTCATGTGATGTGCACGGAGCCTGGGAGTGCTTTTACAATCGATCATGCGAGGTTAATGATGGGTTAATGGTTCCATTTCTGCCGTGGTGTCGCACTTGCTCGGATCCTTCCCGTCTTTAACAGACGCATAATCATTTTAAGAAGGAAAAGCTAACAGAATTATCATCTTGCCTGATAGCAGTTTGATGTAATAGACTTTCAATTAACAAAAACATTAACTGTGATGGAAGATGTTGCCCAAACTACAAATTGTGTTCAAACATGCTTGATGAATGAATTCCATTAACTTTTGCCACAGTTCTCTCATTTTCTATTAATGATGCCATTAAACATTCAGAAAATAAAAGCTTTCTGTTGGAAAGAGTAAACTTTATGAATGACAACACCAGCTTGGCAGCATTATGTACTACATTTGCATTAAACATTATTAACGGGCTCAAGGCACAATTCATGATGCATTTATTATTTAACAATATTCATAAGACTTAATACACTTTAGCCTAACAGGAAGACGCAGTACCTTCCAAAATAAAAGTGCTTTAGATGGATACAATTTTAAGTTTACACTCTTCACATCACACCAGGACCTACTTTGGGTTGTCCTTTCTGTCCCCCTGCAGAATGTTAATCTAATATTATCTCTCTTTTCAACTCTGTTTTGGGTCTCCACCACCTCCTGAAGGAAAACTCTGGCTTTGAGTTAACAAATGCTTCGCTATGTTCACCAGATTGCTGCTGCTGTGTCTGTCTGCCATTTGGTGCTTCACAAGCAGCATACAGTCTGTTCAGTCTGAGACGAGGATAACGAGAGCGTCAAGACAGTAAAACCAGAACAGCGAGCTGAAAGATGCTAAAATGCTCACTAGAGCTGAGGGGAACCATAGAGCTGCGTGATATTTGCATTACATTCAGTTGATTATTCCAATCCCCCGGAAGCATGATGGGATTTAGAGATAAGCAAATCTGTCTTAATCAGAAACCAGAGACGTCGTCATGGAAACCAGTGTAATGCCTGGTGATATCTTTAGGTAAGGAATTGGGTTTAATGGGTCACAGCAGGATGTCCACAGGCATGGTGGAGCAGGTCTGAAGCGCTAACAGGCTGCCATGGTGAGGCCCCTACAGATTCACGTCCCACTTTGAGCTGTTACGAAGCGATATAACTAAAACACAGTCCTGTATATCATACAGATGTGTTTTATGTAAATGTATAATAGTACTTTTTGAACTTGCAATGTGGAGGCAGTCTGCTGCTGTTGGTCATTATGCAGTTGAATACTTCACTGCACTAAAAAATGCACTCATGCTTCAGTTTACTGTACTTATCTTTAGTTCTGTGGACGCCCGCTGTTTGAGCCTCTGCTGAGTCAGGTTGATCAAAGGTTGCCATGGTTAGTGAGGGGCTAGGGACACAACGTGGTGTCCCTATGATGGCCTGCGAATGAATACGTTTTGGTGCAGGTATGACACATGAGCAGTAATTATGATCCAGTAGGTATTATGTGGATCTCCTTAACGACAGGGCAACGGGGAAGAAAAGTCATCTCTTTGTAATTCCAAATAGCCTGGAGCCATGAGCAGCTTATATTATTATATAATAATTATTATATTATGAGAAAATGGGCCCCTGGACACAGACGTGTAAAAGTCCCAACATCCATCCAACATATGAGCAAGACACTCGGACTGAAAGGTAAAACAACCGTCTCTTTGTGGTCCTTTTGCATCTATTTGTAATCACTTCCACCCCTTTGTGGTCAATTTTTGTGTTATTTATGGTTGATTTGCATCTCTTTGTGTTTATTTTGCATCTATTAGCGTTTGCTTTTTGTCTTTGTGGTCATTTTGTGTCTCCTTGTTGTTTTGCGTCTCTTTGTGACCATTTTGCGTCTCTTTATGGTTGTTTTGAGTCTTTGTGGTTGTTTTGCGTCTCCTTGTGGTTGTTTTGCGTCTCTTTGTGGTTGTTTTATGTCTCTTTGTATTTGTTTTGCATCTCTTTGTGGTCATTTGATTGACTCCCCAACAAGACATTTCCAACAGTTTCTGGTCCAGGGGTCTGTGACTGTACCCGGCAACCCATTTAGTAATCCATCCGTTATACTAATAAACTACATTTCACCTTCTGACTCTGGTAGGGGGGCATCCAGCGGGGCCAATCACATTTCAGGAGGGGCCCTTATTTTCCCTGCTGGTGCATTTTAATCTCGTAACTCGTAAGCCGTCACAGCCAGCTCTGAATGTTTTTTAATTGTCCTTCAGTCCCTTGGCCATGACTGTCTTTCACCACTCACAGCTACAAAAAAAAAAATCAATGTTTTTAACAAACACTTCTAAAAGCGCATTTGCTTGTAAGAGGCCACTCCAGGGGCTTCTGTTCTCACAAAGGCAGCTCACCAGGGCAGCAGTGATGGACACTAACATCAGCTCAAATTCAGGGAGCACTTGCTGTGTGGAAAGAAATAAAACCAACATAATCACCTGAGACAGATGAAATATGGTACTCTAAAACAATTTTTTTTGATTTTCATACTGGGTACTTCTGGGCCGACAGAGAAAACAACATTGTACTCACAGCTGGAGAAGATGAGCGGACAGGAGTGTTCATCCATCGGAAAGTTGTGCAGCTGCAGCTGGCATTCTGCGTTTATTGTCAGTCTGAAAAGAAAAAAATAGAATCAACTCTTTTAGCACAATTAGTACAACAAGTAAAATATTTAATGTGAAACCAAATCACATCAACACATGGTTTTGGTTTAGACTTTCAAAGTAAAGTAATTTGTTGACAAGAATGCATGAGCTTTCGAGTGGAGCAGCAATTTTGAACAGAAGTCATCAACGTACAGCGGAGAGACAGAAGGGCCATCATCACTTAGACAGCTGTGAGTGGAGACTGTGAGACGTCTCTACAGTTAATCACCAAGCTACAGCACAAGTCCTACAGAGGCAAAGGTTGAGGAAGAATGTGACCTTTACAGCTCGATTCTCTACAAACTGCTTCTGGAGTTCATCTCAAGGCCATTTGCAGTCAACAGATGTTGATGGTTGGCTTTTTTGGCACAATTTTAAAATGGCTGAAGTCTTACTTTAAGTCGAGAGGATAGGAATTACCATGAATACAAACGCATGCCCCTGACCTGCGGTGTCCCGCAAGGTTCAATTCTCGGCCCGCACCTATTTAACCTGTACATGCTCCCACTTGGCCACATCTTCCAGAACAAGAACCTTGCTAATTATAATTATGCTGATGATACTCAAATACACTTAGCTCTCTCATGAAATGATATTATGCAAATGCATTGTGCAAATAAGTAACTGGAAGTCCCAAAATGTCTTACAATTAAACAAAGAAAAAACAGATAATTATATTTGGCAGCAAAGGAGAGGCTCAGGGCTGTTTCTCATCTAAAGGAAAAAACTATAGAAAATGAAAAAGCAGGTTAAGAACCTTGGTGTTTTAATTGGCAACGTACAGTGTAGAGATGGAAGGGCCATCATCACTTAGACAGCTGTGAGTGGAGACTGTGAGACGCCTCTACAGTTAATCACCAAGCTACAGCACAAGTCCTACAGAGGCAGAGGTTGAGGAAGAATCTACCCTTTACAGCTCGATTCTCTACAAACTGCTTCTTGAATTCCACTCAAGGACATTTGTAGTCAACAAATGTTAAAAGGAAACTTTAAACTGTTAAAAAAAAAAACATTTTATAACTAAAAGTCTAGTTTTTCAGAACCAACCATAAAATATTAAATCAACAACTTAACCTTTTACCCTTTTGGATAAAAGAACTATGGAGCAAAAGAATCGTTCATAATCTGTGTTCACTTCTCCCATTGAAGTCAATAGACTCAGGATCTGCTGCTAGTCTCCTAAAGGGAACCCACAAGGCACAGAAACAGGAAACAGACTCTCTGCTGGTCTCCTTTCTTAACTCTCTCTGTTTTCACGACTGATGAAGTTTTTCTTTTTGTGGTGTCTCACCAATTGTTGGGCATGTGTCAGAGCATTTGCACAGTGCAACACAGCTGCCCTCATATAGTGATTATGATCTATCAACAAACTTCTTAGAAATCAGCCCAGGGCAGTTATTAATTATAATAGAGACAGATAAAGGCCAGCCGTCCCCTAAGACGAACCTGTGGATGTAATTATGCAGCCAGTATGTTATTGACCTTCAATTATGAACCAGTTATAGAACGCAAGTTACATTTGTGATCTCAACGGGAACCGAGGCCACAGGAAGCATTAAGAGTCCACTGACCTCTTTAAACAGGATGAAATAACACATCAGCCTGAATAGAAATAAGCCTGATGCTTCAATAAAACCTGAATCTGTGTTTCCAGTACAAACCCCCTCACTGAGAACACAATCAGCATGAAAGAAAGCATGTTGAAAGAAGGGTTGTGGTGGTTAAATGCTTGGTATTCATCCAAAAATGGTTTTGTTCTCTCAGATACAGAGAGAACGAGATAAAGTAAACTAGTAGATTCAATTACAAACGTAATGTTCAAGAGTGGACACATACGACAGGAACAAGTAGAAGAAAAACATCTTTCTACCGTAATTCTGGTGTGATCTTTAAACCTCATTAAAGCATGGAATTGGGACAATGCAATGCATGTGGGAGAGGCATGGATATCGCAAAATGTCATCTCTGTTTACTGTGGCCAAGCCAATGCACAATTAATACCAAATGACATTTCATTGTCTTTCTCTCACGCCCATCAGCGGATATTGCTCCTCAAAGTTTGCACGCGACGGATTAGTCAATATGAGCTGCAGGAGGACGAGTCCAGCTGGTTGTTGTCTCATACTCTAGAAATGGTGCAACTTTTCTTTGCTTGTGGAAATGTAACATTTCCACGAATCGACAACATTGATTGAAAACAAAAAAAGTTTTATAATGATCTAACTTCCACATGAACAATAAAGTTCTGCAGGAATGAGTTCAGAAACGCGTCACTTCCTGTTCCCTCTTCTAGAAGTTATGTCTGAAATACTGTCTGTGTTCAACACAAGCTAAAGAGATTTGAACGTTTAGGTCTAAGCCATAGTTTGCATATGAGAAGTGGACATAGTTGTCATAACATCACACATTTTTGTGGACTGATATTTTGAAGCCTCGAGTTCAGCAATTTTGACTGTCGCCATCTTGGATTACGGCCGTTGCCATGTTGATTTGTTTGCAACCAGTGAACAGGAAGTGACAATATCTGGACTGCGGAGGAGAGACGTAGAGACCTGTCAATCACCTTGTAGCCCCGCCCTAAAGCATCCCCTGCTTTATGGTCTGTTTGACTCTAAATGGACCATAATTTACTAAATGAACATCATGCTGTATAGACTAACACTTCAAACATCATAAAAGTTCATTAGTGAAGATTATCTTGATGAACTAAACCTGGAAGAATCATCAATGTTTGTTTGACACACAGATTATCTTATGCAATAATCCATAATAAAATGGAAGAATCCCATTGGCTGTTTGAGGAGGGAACCAGTAATGATGACTTCCTGTTGGTCAAGTAAAATACGTCGTTTCTGCAGCTCTTTATATTTGCAACTAAAACACAGAACATTTAGTCTGGAGATGTCTCACAACACAAGGACAGTGCCAAGAAGATGGAGGGCAGTCTGGAGACTCGTCTTACTGAAGGAGCAGTTTATATTAATGTCGAGTGCTCTAATTACAAAGAGAGCTTTGGGGCACGAGGGTGGCTGCCTTAGTAAATTGGTCTTAAAACCAAGCAGCTTATTTGCACTTACAACTGGTAATGACAGGAGCTAATTACTTTTGCGCTGCTCTTTCTGGGGAATGTTGGCATCCCAAATAGTTTTCCATACAGACTGCTCAAGGCTGCTTCAATATAAACTGATTGGTTGATTGATAAACCTCGTTGATTCCCAAAGGAGAAGTTTAAATGGTTAGACTGCACAGAAGATGGGAGATTCAGGATGTAATTATAAGAATCATATTGAAAATGTTGATACAGCTTTCAGATAAAAGGCTTCTTAATATCTTATTATCCCATAAATCACTATATATTACTGAAAGTGAATGTTTAGGAACTTAGAGGGAACCAAGAACTCCAGCCGTGTTGGTCTGAAGCTGTGTGTCCCACCCTTTACTAAAACAAAGTACTGTATCATCTTTATGGCAAATTAGAGTAATTAAGCATTTTGTACAAAAAACAACATGACTTGTGCAAACTAATAAACCTAAACAATTAGTCGTTTAATCAATAAGTTGATTGACAGAAAATTATGCAGCCAATATTTTGATAGCTGATTAACTATTTGAATCATATACAGTATATATATAGTGTATAGAAAATATATACACATATATATATACTGTATATAAAAATATATATATATACTGTATATAAAAATATATATATATATATATATACACACACATATATATATATATATATATATATATATATACATACTGTAAATATACTGTCTATACTGTATATAAAAATATATACAAATATATAAAAGAAAATATATACATATATATATATTTAAAAATATATATATATAAATATATATATATATATTAATATATATATATATAAATTTTTATATATATATATATATATATATATATATATATATATACTGTGTATAAAAATATATAAATATATATAAAATTTTCTGGCTGCAGCTTTTCTTCCATTAATAGTTATCACTTAAAATTCTGTTTGGGCTGCAGAAGATAAACTCTGCATAAGTTTTGTGTTCTTCTTTACCTTAACGTGTACAGTATCTTCCCATCGTTCCATATCCGGAGCAGCTGGTTGGGCATCGTGATCCAGTGGGAATCTGCATTCTTAGAGTTCCTGAAGATGGTGTCGGGCAGCCAGATGAGTCCCACCATGTTGCTGTTCAGAGTCAGCCTCTTCATGGTGCCGTTGTATCGGAGGCGGCTGTCCGTCCACGTCTGGGCGAAGATGATGTCGATCTGGTATTCCTGAGAGTCAGAATCAGAAGACACGTGAGTGGGTTTACAGTCGTCTGATCATCACTCACGACCTTCGACCTCTGATCTTCTCTTGAGATGAAACTCACCGATAGTGAGCACCGACCTGCAGCCGCTCGTGATTATATTCAACAGAAATCTCTTTTTACCTTTTAAACCTCTGAAATACAACATTTTTGAATATGTCATACTTTCTTGGAGTTCAAAATATTCATGTCCCTAAAATCTGTACAACAAACTAAAAGGTTGTGAGTAAAAAACAAACTCATAAAAATGTTGAAATTGTGTCATAAATATTTAAAAAAGAAAAATGAAACCAAAATCTGATTTTTTTTTCATACAAATGCCACTAAAAAAATCCACAAAACATATTAATCCAAAAGATTTCTAAAAGAATAAACATAAACATTATATTTCTTTGCACTCCATAAGTTGTTTGAACTGTTTTTGAGATATGCTCATTTATATGAGCAAAGACAGAACACATCACGCTCCTGATGTCACACGTTGACATATCTATCGACCTGTCAGACGCTAATTAATCAGAATATGAACGACTGCATGTAAACAGCAATATTCATCTTCATTATCCATGTAAACAGATTATTAGGAATATTGTCTTTTTCGGAATAAGGGCCGAAACCTGAATATTTGATGGATGTAAACGTGGTCCCACTGTCTGGTAAAGCAAACAGAGATCAGGCTGCAGACTCTCCTCATTAAACACCACCTAAACTCCACCCGGCTCTCCATCTTCCTCAGAGCCTGACCTCCGGCATGAGGTTCAGGTCACTGAGAGCAGAAGGCTTTAATCTGGAGCTTCTTCCCCAAAGCTGTGCAGGAAATGTACGAGGAGTTGTGTACTATTGTACGAGGAGTTGTGTACTATTGTATGTGGAGTTGTGTACTGTTGTACGAGGAGTCGTGTACTATTGTACGTGGGGTTGTGTGCTATTGTACGTGGAGTCGTGTGCTATTGTACGAGGAGTCGTGTACTATTGTACGTGGAGTCGTGTACTATTGTACGTGGAGTCGTGTACTATTGTACGTGGAGTTGTGTACTATTGTACGTGGAGTCGTGTACTATTGTACGTGGGGTTGTGTACTATTGTACGTTCATTTATTTTTGCACGTGTGGTTTGTGGCGTACTGAGATTCCACCGGCCTCGCCGTAATAAAAGAAACTGAACTTGTAAAAATATAAACATATATGAACAATATAGTAATATGTGTGTAAAATAATTACAGTGAGAATTTCAACTAAAATAGAAAAAATTAAATTACAAAATGAATTACAAAAGATTAAAAAACGGAAGTAAAAATAAAAACATTTAATGAACAATAGAGAAATAATTATTAAGTGTAAAAGAAGTAATACTGACACCAGTGCAAAATATAAAAAACAGTAAGAGTAAGTAAATTAAACTAAAAATAGAAAAAGTAAATTACAAAATGAGATTAAAAGACAAGAGTAAAAATATATATAATAGGACAAAGAAAGTGTATATATATGAAACATAACATATGACATGACGTTATGTTTATATATATTCTATAATAGCTTTTTATAACTTTTCAATATCATGCACAATATTACTTTTCTATTTTCGTTCCTATTAGGGACCATTGTATTACTTCTTATACACTTTTTTTGTCCTATTATATATATTTTTTTACTCTTGTCTTTTAATGTAATTTTTTAATTTACTTTTTCTATTTTAGGTGAATTTATTTACTCTAATTATTTTACTCTTATTGTTGTTGACGTTATGTTCTTTGAGGATGTTTTCAAAGCTACATAAAATTGATATTAGAGAGAAAGTTATGACCCGTTTCACTTTTTTGATTTGTTTGATTTACCGGAAGAACATCTCTACACAGAAGCTACTTATGGATATAATCCCTCTGTTGTGGAAGGTAAAACTACACAACTATTATAGCATATACACACAGTACTGAGTCCCTCAAACACTACTCGTAGTACTATTTGTTTTTAACTGACGGGTCGTTACTTTGTAATCTAACTGTTTAATAGAGTATCTCATCAGGTATGAGGGGAACTACAAGCTCAGGCAAAACCAAGCAGTTATTCGGGTCCAATAATCCAGAAAGATGTGAGTGTATAATTAAATTAATAATAACCTGCCCTCCTCCGAACAGCACCGCCTGCAACGCAGTCGACCCTTTGCTCCCTGCACCAGTAGCTCACCCATTAGAATGAAGGCCGTAATCAAGAGAACCTCTGTGTGCTCGTGACCTTTAATTCGTGAGGAGCTCACTTAAAAAAAAAAAAAAGAAACTCAACATTATCCAGGATTTAATGACCAGTGGAGGAAAAGTGCTGCAAATGAAATATCTAGCATGAGGAGAAGCGATAACACGTGGACACGGTGAGATGCAGATGGAGGCTCAGGTGAACCGAACATCAAAACACAACATTTCCAGCGTTGTTGTCTCTTATATAACTTCACGTCAGGGGGAGATTGCCCTCCCCGCTGCCTCCCGCTGCCTCCTGCCACCTCCCGCCGCCTCCTGCCGCCTCCCGCTGCCTCCTGCCGCCTCCCGCCGCCTCCCGCCACCTCCCTGCTGCCTCCTGCCGCCTCCCGCTGCCTCCCGCTGCCTCCAGCCACCACAGCGGCCTTCGCTGGCTTCACCTCAGCTGCCTCGGAGGAGCTGCTATATTCAGCCTGCTGTCCGGAGCTACTGCAGATACTCAGATACTCAGATACTCAGATACTCAGATACTTAGATACTCAGATACTCAGATACTCAGATACTCAGATACTCAGATACTTAGATACTCAGATACTCAGATACTCAGATACTTAGATACTCAGATACTCAGATACTCAGATACTCAGGTACTCAGATACTTAGATACTCAGATACTCAGATACTCAGATACTCAGATACTCAGAGAAATCAAAGCTGTGTCGTAGGAAAAGATAAAACCCTTCAAACTAAAGTACAGAACAGATGACCTCCTGCAGACCTGGTGGAGCTTAATGCTGCCTGGACGTAGCAGCTGTATCAAAGTAAACCTTGTTTCAGTGGCAGAAGACGGAGGAATACACCATGGAATACGGGTTTTTTATCGTGGATCTGTTTTTTTAATAGTAATTTACCGTAAACAAAAAACAGTTCTCAACTGTGAATTTTACGGTTGCAAAAAAGTCATACCGTAATGTCTTATACATTCTAACTTTATTTTTTTACGGCGAAGTTCTGGCAACCACAGCTGCCAGTAATTTACCGTATATTACACAGATATTTTGCATTTCTGCTGCACGTAAACTGGAATATTAGTGAATACTAATTTTCATAGAAACAGATTATTAGGAATATTGTCTTTTTTTGTAGTAAGGGCAAAATGGAATATTTGGGGCATGCAAAACGTAGCCAGTGACCATCGCAGCGTTTTTTCCAAAAATAATTATTTCTTTTTTTATTCTCTGCCACCATAAAAAAAGAAACGTGAAACGAGCAGACGCTCAAATAACTCAAATAACTCCATAAATCTGCTCAGGAGAAAATGCTTCGGTGGACACGGAGCCTGAGTCTCCATGTTTGTGACTTCTGTTGTCTTTTGTCTGTAGTTCTAGTTAAGGACTTTTTTATGTTACAGCTATAATGTTTCATACAATAGGGATTCAAACTTTGTGGCAATCATTTTGGGAATTCCCTTTCTGTTGCAATGTGACGACTCCTCCGTGCACAAAGCCAGACGGTCCTGCACAGAGTCAGGAAGAGTCATGATGAGAGTCAGGAAGAGTCATGATGAGTCATGAAGAGTCATGAAGAGTCATGAAGAGTCATGATGAGTCAGGAAGAGTCATGATGAGTCATGAAGAGTCGTGATGAGTCATGATGAGTCATGAAGAGTCATGATGAGTCATGAAGAGTCATGAAGAGTCATGAAGAGTCAGGAAGAGTCATGATGAGTCATGATGAGTCAGGAAGAGTCTGAAGAGTCAGGAAGAGTCAGGAAGAGTCATGATGAGTCATGATGAGTCATGATGAGTCAGGAAGAGTCATGAAGAGTCAGGAAGAGTCATGATGAGTCATGATGAGTCAGGAAGAGTCTGAAGAGTCAGGAAGAGTCAGGAAGAGTCATGATGAGTCATGATGAGTCATGATGAGTCAGGAAGAGTCTGAAGAGTCATGATGAGTCGTGAAGAGTCGTGAAGAGTCATGAAGAGTCATGAAGAGTCAGGAAGAGTCATGAAGAGTCATGATGAGTCGTGAAGAGTCGTGAAGAGTCATGAAGAGTCATGAAGAGTCATGAAGAGTCATGAAGAGTCAGGAAGAGTCAGGAAGGGTCATGAAGAGTCATGATGAGTCGTGAAGAGTCAGGAAGAGTCAGGAAGAGTCATGAAGAGTCGTGAAGAGTCATGAAGAGTCATGAAGAGTCATGAAGAGTCGTGAAGAGTCGTGAAGAGTCGTGAAGAGTCGTGAAGAGTCGTGACCTCAACCCCGTCCAACACCTGCAGGAGGAAATGGAACGTTACCTTCAGACAACTTTAGTTTCTGACCTGCAGATCTTAAAGTTTAAAAGCTGGAGGCTTTGGACGACCTCGAGTCATTTGATTTAGTGATTGCTGTTTATAAAGAGAATTTCAACGACCACAATACAAATTTCTTCTAAAATAAATTGCCTATCCTAGCTTTAATAGCCATGGGCCTAAAGCCAAACTGTATTGTTCATAGATATCATTTGAACATTTCTTACAACTACTTTTCTTTCTCAACCTCAGTTCTACGTTTCGGGTCTCAACTCCTTGTAGCTCCTCCCTCTGCCTCTGGTTCAGGGCGGAGTTACGTTTGTGTGAAAAACTTAATTCAACCGTTCATCCTTCTCTCCCGTCGACAACGAGTCAAGTCGGGTCACGCTGAACAGACTCAGGCTCAAAATGGAATATTTCCCCATCAGTTTTTTAAATCAAGCGGACAAATTACAAATTACTGCTGAATGAAACTCTGCTCGGCTTCATGTCGACTGACGTGGGGAATTATTACGCCGGTTTACTCGATGTTCCAAACGACCAGAATGCAAATCAGACGGCTGCTGACTGACGGCTGGACCAGGAGGAGACCTCGGCTCCGAGCCGCCTGCAGCCACGCAGCTTCTAATCTGAGTGGAATCATCAGAGGCTCCTCCCACTAACCGTCCTGTCCCCTTATGCAAATGAGGTATTATTAATGAGTTGCTGAGGATTTTACGGATGAACCTTTGGCCACACGATGTTGTCTTGTCTCAGAACCAGTCTCAGTCTAGTCCTGGTCCTCTATAGTCCTCAGTGTGGTCCTGGTCCTCTATAGACCTCAGTTTAGTCCTGGTCCTCTATAGACCTTAGTTTAGTCCTGGTCCTCTATAGACCTCAGTTTAGTCCTGGTCCTCTATAGACCTCAGTGTAGTCCTGGTCCTCTATAGACCTCAGTGTAGTCCTGGTCCTCTATAGACCTCCATCAATAACCAGACCACCAGAGAGAAGATGGTCTGGTTCTAGAGAGTTCTTCTTAAAGCTCCTCATCGGAGCCACCAGGTAGGATTCTGGTGAAACCAGATGACATCATGCAGGTTCACCAGAACCTCCTTCAGACCAGACTCCAGCAGAGACCAGTCCACCGTGGACTAGACCCAGATCCAGCAGAGACCAGTCCACCGTGGACAGACCCAGATCCAGCAGAGACCAGTCCACCGTGGACAGACCCAGATCCAGCAGAGACCAGTCCACTGTGGACTAGACCCAGATCCAGCAGAGACCAGTTCAATGTGGACAGACCCAGATCCAGCAGAGACCAGCAATGAGAGCTTTTCTAAAGGGACCCAGGTGCTCAGAGGCACTAGATGCTTTTTACCGGGTAGATTTTGTTGTTGCAGCATTTCTGACATCACTGTGAACTCAAGGACTCAAGGACTCAAGGACTCAAGGACTCAAGGACAAAGTGTTTTTACTGAGCAGAGAAGAAATCTTTTTAACACTAATCTATTATCATTCCTTCATCTTTCTTTCGCTGCAGTTCAAAGTAGAAACTAGACATGTTCACACATTAAATAGTGAGGCCATTCACAGTTTAACATCCAAATCAAATACACGTGTTCCTGGTGTATTAAAGTAAAGTATCTCAGTACTGGTCGCTGCACCAGATACTGTAAACTAGGACAAGGCATACGTCTCGAGTGTGAAGCTGGCACTTAATGATTATGCAGCAAAAGGCATCCAGTACATCCTGCATGTGTCCCGGGCCCGGAGACGTCTTGTCATGTCCCTTTGTTGGCTGCAGGTCTCTCCTCGTGTCCTCATTAGCTAAAGGTCGTTGGGAACGAGGAGACGAACCTTCATCGTCCACCTGGCGTGAGCTGCTGTGTTACTGTCCTTCTGCCCACTTTCATTCTATCTTCAATGACTCAACTTATGTCTCTTGTTTTGATATTTCAGTCCACTGTGTGAAATACTAAACGTGTCCAAATTTTCACTTTATCGTATATAATAATTCCACACATTCATTGTTTATGTCAGCAGCCGTGCAATGCATTCTGGTAGCGCAGCGTTGCGTTTTGAGCAGGCGACGCCAAAGCTTCTTAAAGCTGCATTCTCTCTCCTGACCACCAGGGGGCGACTCCTCTGGTTGTATAGAAGTCAAAGCTTCATGTGTTAAAGCTGCATTCTCTCTCCTGACCACCAGGGGCGACTCCTCTGGTTGTATAGAAGCAAAGCTTCATGTGTTAAAGCTGCATTCTCTCCTGACCACCAGGGGCGACTCCTCTGGTTGTATAGAAGTCAAAGCTTCATGTGTTAAAGCTGCATTCTCTCTCCTGACCACCAGGGGGCGACTCCTCTGGTTGTATAGAAGTCAAAGCTTCATGTGTTAAAGCTGCATTCTCTCTCCTGACCACCAGGGGGCGACTCCTCTGGTTGTATAGAAGTCTATAGAAAATGACTCTACTTCTCTCTTGATTTATTCCCTCAGTAAACATTGTAAACATGAGTTTATGTCTCAATCTCTAGTTTCAAGTCTTCAATACAGCATGATGTTCATTTAGTAAATTATGGTCCATTTAGAGTCAAACAGACCATAAAGCAGGGGATGCTTTAGGGCGGGGCTACAGGGTGATTGACAGGTCTCTACGTCCTCCTCAGTCCAGATATGGTAACTTCCTGTTCACTGGTTGCAAAAAAAACAAGATGGCGACAACCAAAACACAGAAGTCGAGGCTTCAAAACCTTCAAATGATGTCACGACGACTACGTTCATTTCTAACGTCTATGTGTTGGATACTTTCAAAACCCAGTTTACTCTTTCTGTTTTCTACCCAGCTTCAAGACAATAAAATAAGATTTTAATAACAAGGCAAATGACAAGATGGCGAAGGCCAACACGCTTGAACTCGAGGCTTCAAAACATCAGTCCACAAACCAACGAGTGACGTCACCACGACTACGTCCACTTCTTATAAACAGCCTGTGGTTTGAGAGATGTGTAGTTATATAAAGTTAAAGTTGAGGTCTGAGCTACTTTATGCAAAAAAACTTTGAAACTAACAGTTGGCTTTTTTCACACCGAAATGTTTTCGGAAACACATTTTGGAGAATTGTTTTTGCAATCCACAGCCCCCCCCCAACCTCCCCCCACGAGTGCTCATCCAATCAGGGGCCTTGTGTGGCAGCCCATCAGGTGTCCACTGCTGGGAAGCAGCTCCACTGTGGACACGCAATCAGTGCAACTTCTGATCAGGTACCAAGTACTAGCTGCTGATATTTTATACAGTATATACATATATGTATATATACATATATATATATACAGATTAAGTAAAAATAAAGCATCTTTGAGTGCCTGCCAGCATACAATATTCTATATAAACACAGAATTACATACAATATGTTTATGGTTATGCACAAGTCAAATTCCTTGTCCGTGCAGTCGTACGATTCTGATGAAAACTCTCCTTAAAGAAACATCAAGCTCAGTCAAACCCCTAAATTGCTCCTTTTGGGCAATTTTCACACACAGTATCTACCTCATGCAGTGTTGCCAACTTTTTAGACCTTTTTAGAGCAACTACCAACACATGTACTGACTATTCAGACCAACAGGGAAGAAGAGAGAAATATATGATATTGTAATTAATTCCCATGCCCGCTGCTCCTCGGCTCTGAACATCTCGGGTTCAAACTTAATGCGTCTTCAGGTCCGGTTCGTCTCCTCCTCACCGACTGAGGACGCTCAGTACTTTGGTCACACGTGCAACATGTGAAACAGGAACCATATATTTGTGAGTTCATTACATGCTGATTGAACCACAACAGCAGCATATTAATATTCCACTGAGATCTGTTGTGTTTGTGGCGTTACAAAGAGCCGCATTATACGATCCGCATGTTGATGAATTCATTACACAAATCTTCCAGCCAGAAAAATTAGGAGGCTTATTAGATGAAAACACACGTTTTCTTTGTTGAATCGGAGACATCTTGTAACTGAGCTGAACCAGCTGACCCACGAGTGAAGACACATTTATTATGAAGTGAATAAACAAAATGTATCAGGAGCATTACAAGAATTAATCGTAAAAATAACGCATTAAAAAAGAAAAGCATAAAAAGGGACGTTAGCACTGAAGAAAAGTTACGTTAGTATATTAAAAAGTAATGTTTGCATTAAAAAGTAACATTAGTATAAAAAAAGTAACGTGAGAATTTTAAAAGGTAACATTAGCATTAAAATAAATTAATTTTTGCATTAAAAAGTAATGTTTGTAATGAAAAAGTAACGTTAGCAGTAAAAAAAAAAGTAACACCAGCATATATGAAACTCTGAGATCTGTTTATGGAATCATACGATCCTCATGCTGATGACTTCATCACACAAATCTTATAGCCGGGAAAAAATGAGGAGGCTTATTAGTTGATAACACACTTTTTTTTGTATCTGAGCCATCTTTTAAATAAGCTGACCCACTTAGTGAAGAAACATTTATTATGAAGTGAATAAAGAAATGTTACGGCCGTTTTCAGTTTTCAGTTAGCTGCAAATATCAGGAGCATTACAAGAATTAATCGTAAAAATAACGTACGCATTAAAAAAGAAAAGCATAAAAAGGGACGTTAGCACTAAAAAAAAGTTACATTTGTATTGAAAAGTAATCTTTGCATTAAAAAGTAACATTAGTATAAATTTTAAAAGGTGACGTTAGCATCAAAATAAATACATTTTTGCATTAAAAAGTAATGTTTGTAATGAAAAAAAAAGTATCGCCTGCGTGTATGAAACTCTGAGATCTGTTGATGGAATCATGCGATCCTTATGCTGATGACTTCATCACACAAATCTTACAGCTGGAAAAATGAGGAGGCTTATTAGTTTTTTTTGTATCGGAGCCCTCTTGTAACTAAGCCGACCCACTTAGTGAAGAAACATTTATTATGAAGTGAATAAAGAAATGTCACAGCGGGTACGAGCCAAACAATTAGCCTCCAGTCAGCTGCTCATTTCAGGACTATTGCAAATGAATATTGTGCTGCGAGCTGAAGAGAAAGCTCAGCCCCGAGATGCTGCAGTCGTCCTGCCAGCTCACGCAGCGGGGAAATGAACTGGCATGAACATTGTGTTTCTCTGGATCCTCGGTGTGAGAGCTCCCACAGGGTGAGAGCAGCATCAGGGACCACTGGCACCGGCTGGGATTCCTGGATTACTCCAGGTTGCCTTGGACACTGCATGAGTATAAAAATAGCTCCTTCATAATGACACAGAGGCCTTCTCTGAATTAATATATTGCTCATTGCTTATTTAAACATAGCTCCGCTTATTGTTTTTGATTTGAATGGGTCATTCGTGGTTTCTTCAGCGTGCCTGAAGAGTAAATTAAGAATCGAGAGGTTTCCCGTTTATAAACCACCCGGGATGATGTGAGCAGCAGGAGGTCGAAGAGAAAACTACGTCCTTAAAGCTTAATAAATGAAGCAACTTGCTTTAAACAAAACAAATAATAGTTTAAAAGGTAAATTTGAACGCAGCACTTTTTATAAACTTTGCTACACATCGATCTTAGCCTGTCGGCTTCAGCTAGCATGACACATGGAAATGCTAACGGGGAGAATACACAGTTAGCTCTACGTAATAACTTGATGATATGATATTTCACTGAAAAATATCTTGCTTGATCTACTTAACAAAATCGAGGCAACTTTTTGCATAAAATTATTATGTAGAAGAAGCAAAGCTGTTTTTTGTATGAATTACTCAATGTTTTGGACGTAATAAATTCTTCTTTTTAGGTCAATTTAACTTAATTTTTTAGGTTAAGTCAACTTATTTTTGCAAGTAAAGTGTACTAAACTTTTCAGATTACATTACTTGACTTTTCAAGTAAAGTCAACTTAATTTTGGAAGTTAATTCAACTTAAATTTGCTTGTAAATTTAAGTTGAATTGACTTGCAAAATTAAGTTGACTTTACTTAGAAAATTAAGTTGACTTTACTTGATAAATTAGGTTGACTTTACTTGGAAAATTGATTCGTTGCATACAAAAAAGTAAGTAATTCATACAAAAACCAGTGTTGCTTATTCTATGTAATAAATTTATGCAAAAAGTTGTCTTGATTTTATTAAGTAGATCAAGCAGGATATTTTTATCAGTGCAGGGGATGAGAAATTAACCGAGTATCCCAAAACATCAACTAGCAAGTAATGTTGGCATAAGAATAAAGCAATGTTAGCAATAAATAGTAACGTTAGAATTAATAAAATAACGTAAGCAGTAAAAATGTGGATAAAAAGTGATGTTAGCATTAAAAAAGCTCCGTTATTATTAAAAATGTTACGTTTGCACAAAAAAGTACCACTAATATTGAAAAAGTAACATTAGAATTAACAAAATTAAAAAGTATAGTTAGCATAAAAAAGTAACGTCAGCCTTAAAAATGGTAAAGCTATGTTTGCATTAAAAAGTAATGTCAGCAATAAAAAAGCAAAGTTGGCATAAAAAAAGCAAAGTTACCAATACAAATTTTACGTTTGCATGAAAAAGTAATGTTCGCTTGAAAAAAATAAGCCTGCTGCACAAGTTAAGAGCACTAAAATCCTGACATTTCTACAAAATATATATACGTGATACAGATTAATAACCAAACTGATGTCACCGCTCTGAAAACAAGCGTTTATTCCTTTAAAACCGGATTCTGAGCAAAACTGTCCCCGACCTTCAAGTAATTTGCCCCCATTTAAAATCCTTACCGCCCAGAAGATAATACATATTTTACTCCAATTTATTTTGTGATTCGTGCAGTTCAAAGCAACATAAGTCGATCTACACAGCCTCGTGTTTTTTTTTTTTTTCTACGCTTCTTGTGTGGATGCTTCAAACTAAAAACCTTTTGTGATGACAACATATTTCTACCTGCAGTATTCTTGTTGAGGAAAACTTCATCACCTTTTGGTCAGGTCATGTTTAATCTAATCACTTCTTCGTCTCTGCTTCTAGGGTTGGGTTGGGTTGCGTAACATTCAGCTATTAAATAAATTGAAAATCCATGCAAATGATGGAGGCTAATTCATTTACACACCGGTGTGGTGGAGTCACCGAGGCTCTGCAGACACAAGCTTTTCCCTCTGGTGTCTCAAAACTAAAACATGTTGATGACCTTGCCTTCCTTCCGGGATATGCTGTTAATCAAAGGGTTTTGGAGAAAGGTCTTAAGAATATGTTTACCTTTATTAACCTGGTACAATATTCATTAGTTGTCCATCATGTCTCTGTTGCATATCAACACTTAAATATATGCATTTATGCTTTTTTGGGTGTTTCAGGGGAAAATTCTTGGCGATAAAGTGGAAATGTTTTACTTATTGTGATGAAGGCGATGTGGAACCAGTGGTTCGGCCTTTAAATCCAGCTTCTGATTCATTTCATGCCTTTATTCAGGACTCAGCATGGACTTCCCACCTTTAGAAATCCATTTGGTTCTGAATACATAAGACCCTCCCGACATAATAGTCACTTAAATAAGTAGAGAAATAAGACTTCACTCATTATGTAATTATATTTCCTCAGTCTTCATTCCATACAGATTCTGAAAAGAGACAAACACTTTGTTTTAAATAGCCTTCAAAATAATGCACCATCCGTCATTCATAAGAAGAAGAGGAGTCGGCTTTTAAAAAGGTTAATAATGAAGCTGGAAAAAAATGCAATTTAAACAATGACGTGCTTCTGAATAGGATGAACTTTTGGAAGAAAGATAATTTGTTACATGAAGTAAAGAAATGAGTAAATTAGAGCTCCTGTTTTCTCACATAACATATAGTATCTATCTAGAGAACTTGAGGTTAAAGGATGGATAAAAAGGATGGATGGATAGATGAATCATGGATGGGTAGATAGATGGAGGGATGGATGGATGGATGAATCGTAGATGGGTAGATAGATGGAGGGATAGATGGATGGATGGATGGGTAGATAGATGAGGGATGATGAATGTAGAGGTAGATGGAGGGAGGGATAGATAGATGAGGATGGATGGATGGATGGATGGATGAGATGGATGGAGTGGATGGATGGATAGATAGATAGATAGATAGATAGATAGATATATTAATAGATCGATAGATAGATAGATAGATGGATAGATAGATAGATAGATAGATAGATAGATAGATAGATAGATAGATAGATGATAGATAGATAGATAGATAGATAGATAGATAGATAGATAGATAGATAGATAGATAGATAGATAGATAGATGGATAGATAGATAGATAGATAGATAGATAGATAGATAGATAGATAGATAGATATATAGATAGATAGATAGATAGATAGATAGATAGATAGATAGATAGATGGATAGATGGATATATGGTTTGGTAGCTTAGTTGCCGTTTTATCCTTTCAGGCCTCAGTTGATGTGGGACGATATTGTCGTGGGCTAACAGACACTAATAAGCTCATTTCTTTTGAATTTAATTTTATTCAAATCTCTCTACAATACTTTTCTTTTTGATTGTCTATTTGATGTGAAAATGACCTAATTTCTTATGAGTTGGTTCCTAAAGCGTAGGGGATTAATCACCGTCTGTCTCCCGGCAAAGTCATGACACCCACAATTATACAGTGCATTGTAATTAGAAACAATACAAGTATGACATCTGATACCGGGTATGAATTCTTCTCTCACAATGGGGCTTAAAAGGAGCTTGTCACACAGCGGGGGTGTTGAGTGCTCGCTGTGCCGCCAACGAATATGTACTTAAAATGATGTTGTACTCTCTTACATTTAAATACATCACTTTAAATAATGTCATCTGAATAATCCAGGAATACCGATATGAAGCAGCACTTTATCTTGTATGGAAATCATTTCCA
>JACSYO010000394.1:0-22500 GCA_016806645.1 Ophiodon elongatus | reverse complement strand
AGGAGAGGAGGAGGAGGAGGAGGAGGGAGAGGAGGAGGAGGAGAGCTGATGGATGGAGCTGGAGGAGGAGGAGGAGCAGGAGAGAGGAGGAGGAGAGCTTGATGGATGGAGCTGGAGGAGGAGGAGCAGGAGGAGGAGGGAGGAGAGGAGGAGGAAGAAGAAGAGGAGGAGGAGGAGGAGAGCTTGATGGATGGAGATGGAGGAGGAGGAAGAGGAGGAGGAGGAGGAGGAGGAGGAGGAGGAGGAGGAGGAGGAGGAGGAGGAGGAGAGGAGGAGGAGGAAGAAGAAGAAGAGGAGGAGGAGGAGGAAGAAGAAGAGGAGGAGGAAGAAGAAGAGGAGGAGGAGGAGGAGGAGGAGGAGGAGGAGGGGGAGGAGGAGGAGAGCTTGATGGATGGAGATGGAGATGGAGGAGGAGGAAGAGGAGGAGGAGGAGGAGGAGGAGGAAGAGGATGAGGAGGAGGAGAGGAGCAGGAGGAGGAGGAGGAGGATGAGGAGGAGGAGAGCTTGATGGATGGAGGAGGAGGAGGAGGAGGAGAGGAGGAGGAGGAGAATGAAGATGTCCTCGGAGACGTGAGCTAATGTCTCTCAGGTTAGAGAGATTATTTAATGTAAGAGAGAAAGATGCTGGATATTTGTCTTTTTGTGTAAAATCAGAAGTGAAACGTCAAAGAGAGTCGGAGACAAACAGGAAGAAAATAATAAATAAGCATAAAGTTCAGAAAGTGATCAACAGTAGTTTGAGTCCTGAAATATTTCCCGAGTCGTCACACGGATGAATTCTTCTGACGTCTGTTGTTCTGCATATGATCCACTTCCTCTCCTGAGCGGCTCCCCGGGCACCAACATAATCATCTTTGATTTTCAATAATTTCTCATCAGCGATCACAAAGAGAGGCAGTGATGGAGAAGTGATGGAGAAGTGATGGAGAAGTGATGAAGAAGTGATGGAGAAGTGATGGAGAAGTGATGAAGAAGTGATGAAGAAGTGATGGAGAAGTGATGAAGAAGTGATGAAGAAGTGATGGAGAAGTGATGGAGAAGTGATGGAGAAGTGATGTCTGGAGCAGCTCTTCCTCTTTGGATGCTGACGACTGTGATCAGTATCACATGAACCCTCTGAACCCACAGGTAGGATCTGGGTCTGTCCACGGTGGACTGGTCTCTGCTGGATCTGGGTCTGTCCACGGTGGACTGGTCTCTGCTGGATCTGGGTCTGTCCACGGTGGACTGGTCTCTGCTGGATCTGGGTCTGTCCACGGTGGACTGGTCTCTACTGGATCTGGGTCTGTCCACGGTGGACTGGTCTCTACTGGATCTGGGTCTGTCCACGGTGGACTGGTCTCTACTGGATCTGGGTCTGTCCACGGTGGACTGGTCTCTACTGGATCTGGGTCCTCTCTCTGTCCAGGCTCATTCCGAGAAGAAAAGCTGTGACATATCCAGCGAGCAGAACTGATCTCGTCCCTCCGTTTCAGAGTTCAACCTGAGAGGATTATTATTCAGACCTCAGTAGCTTCTGAATCTTCTAAAATATATCAATACATATTTCTGCTCTGCTCCTCGGTCCATCCAACACTTCGGTCGTGTTTTTAATGGACAGATGTCACATGTTGGGCAAAATGTGAATAAATCAAATTAAATTGAAGCTTGTTTGACTTGTTGTTATAAAATCTATTTATATATTAGATCTGGAGACAGAAGTCAGGAGGCGATCCGATGTGACTAACGGACCTCAAACTCAAAAGGAACATTTGTTCCTCGGCTCATGACCAAATGTTGGGCTGTCTTACAAAATAACATTTAAATTAAAAAAACATCAAAATCTAAAAACTAAAAATGGTAGAAAGTTGGACCCGAACCTTCGTGTTCTGTCACTTCACGAAGGAAACGACTCGTCTGTAGGGACTAAAGATGGACTAAAGATGGACTAAAGATGGACTAAAGATGGACTAAAGATGGACTAAAGATGGATTAAAGATGTATTAAAGATGGACTAAAGATGGACTAAAGATGGACTAAAGATGGACTAAAGATGGACTAAAGATGGATTAAAGATGGACTAAAGATGGACTAAAGATGGATTAAAGATGGACTAAAGATGGACTAAAGATGGATTAAAGATGGACTAAAGATGGACTAAAGATGGACTAAAGATGGACTAAAGATGGATTAAAGATGGACTAAAGATGGACTAAAGATGGATAAAGATGGACTAAAGATGGATTAAAGATGGACTAAAGATGGATTAAAGATGGACTAAAGATGGACTAAAGATGGACTAAAGATGGACTAAAGATGGATTAAAGATGGACTAAAGATGGACTAAAGATGGATTAAAGATGGACTAAAGATGGATTAAAGATGGACTAAAGATGGACTAAAGATGGATTAAAGATGGACTAAAGATGGATTAAAGATGGACTAAAGATGGACTAAAGATGGACTAAAGATGGACTAAAGATGGATTAAAGATGGACTAAAGATGGACTAAAGATGGATTAAAGATGGACTAAAGATGGATTAAAGATGGACTAAAGATGGATTAAAGATGGACTAAAGATGGACTAAAGATGGATAAAACAAAAACAAAAAAAAACAAAGATGGACTAAAGATGGATTAAAGATGGACTAAAGATGGACTAAAGATGGATTAAAGATGGACTAAAGATGGACTAAAGATGGACTAAAAAAAGATGGACTAAAGATGGACTAAAGATGGACTAAAGATGGACTAAAGATGGATTAAAGATGGACTAAAGATGGACTAAAGATGGACTAAAGATGGATTAAAGATGGACTAAAGATGGACTAAAGATGGACTAAAGATGGATTAAAGATGGATTAAAGATGGACTAAAGATGGACTAAAGATGGACTAAAGATGGATTAAAGATGGACTAAAGATGGACTAAAGATGGACTAAAGATGGACTAAAGATGGATTAAGATGGACTAAAGATGGATTGAAGATGGACTAAAGATGGACTAAAGATGGATAAAGATGGACTAAAGATGGACTAAAGATGGATTAAAGATGGACTAAAGATGGATTAAAGATGGACTAAAGATGGATTAAAGATGGACTAAAGATGGACTAAAGATGGATTGAAGATGGACTAAAGATGGATTGAAGATGGACTAAAGATGGATTAAAGATGGACTAAAGATGGACTAAAGATGGACTAAAGATGGACTAAAGATGGACTAAAGATGGACTAAAGATGGATTAAAGATGGACTAAAGATGGACTAAAGATGGATTAAAGATGGACTAAAGATGGACTAAAGATGGATTAAAGATGGACTAAAGATGGATTAAAGATGGACTAAAGATGGACTAAAGATGGATTAAAGATGGACTAAAGATGGATTAAAGATGGACTAAAGATGGACTAAAGATGGACTAAAGATGGACTAAAGATGGATTAAAGATGGACTAAAGATGGACTAAAGATGGATTAAAGATGGACTAAAGATGGATTAAAGATGGACTAAAGATGGACTAAAGATGGATTAAAGATGGACTAAAGATGGATTAAAGATGGACTAAAGATGGACTAAAGATGGATTAAAGATGGACTAAAGATGGATTAAAGATGGACTAAAGATGGATTAAAGATGGATTAAAGATGGACTAAAGATGGATTGAAGATGGACTAAAGATGGATTGAAGATGGACTAAAGATGGATTAAAGATGGACTAAAGATGGACTAAAGATGGACTAAAGATGGATTAAGATGGACTAAAGATGGACTAAAGATGGACTAAAGATGGACTAAAGATGGACTAAAGATGGACTAAAGATGGATAAGATGGACTAAAGACGGACTAAAGATGGATTGAAGATGGATTGAAGCTGGACACGCTGGGACACTTCAGAAGACTGAGCCATCATCTGTCACCGTCGCCGTGACGATGAGACGTTCCTCGATTCCTCGATTCCTCGTTTCCTCATTTCCTCGTTTCCTCTCTGAGCCTTTGAAAGAACTTGTGATGGTTTTCGGCTTTTAGCTGCTCGTGACTTGACTCGATGAACAAGAGAGAGAACGAAGCACATTTAGAGAAATCATTCTATAAATGTTAGAGGTGTTTTATAGAATATGTATATTGATTCTCACTTTACATCCAAACAGCACTAAACATGATCTCAGACACAACTGTGGTCCGGCTTTAAGACTCCTCTTCCTCTTGTTGACTCCTCTTCCTCTTGTTGACTCCTCTTCCTCTTGTTGACTTCTCTCCTCTTCCTCTTGTTGACTCCTCTTCCTCTTGTTGACTTCTCTCCTCTTCCTCTTGTTGACTCCTCTTCCTCTTGTTGACTCCTCTTCCTCTTGTTGACTCCTCTTCCTCTTGTTGACTCCTCTCCTCTTCCTCTTGTTGACTCCTCTTCCTCTTGTTGACTCCTCTTCCTCTTGTTGACTCCTCTCCTCTTCCTCTTGTTGACTCCTCTTCCTCTTGTTGACTCCTCTTCCTCTTGTTGACTCCTCTCCTCTTCCTCTTGTTGACTCCTCTTCCTCTTGTTGACTCCTCTTCCTCTTGTTGACTCCTCTCCCTCCTCTTGACTAAACAGATGAACATCACACACCTGAGACCTTCCTCACATGTTCACCTCCGTGAGGAAGACGACTTTCACCTCAAGCTCTCTGGAGGAAACGCTGTTTAACCAGCGCACGTTTAAAAAAGTCACATTTACTCAAAGTCAAACGGCTTCAGAGCCCCAGAGGACCAGCAGAGGACCAGCAGAGGACCAGCAGAGGACCAGCAGAGGACCAGCAGAGGACCAGCAGAGGACCAGAAGAGGACCAGCAGAGGACCAGAAGAGGACCAGCAGAGGACCAGCAGAGGACCAGCAGAGGACCAGCAGAGGACCAGCAGAGGACCAGCAGAGGACCAGCAGAGGACCAGCAGAGGACCAGCAGAGGACCAGAAGAGGACCAGAAGAGGACCAGCAGAGGACCAGCAGAGGACCAGCAGAGGACCAGCAGAGGACCAGAAGAGGACCACCAGAGGACCAGAAGAGGACCAGAAGAGGACCACCAGAGGACCAGCAGAGGACCAGAAGAGGACCACCAGAGGACCAGCAGAGGACCACCAGAGGACCAGAAGAGGACCACCAGAGGACCAGCAGAGGACCAGCAGAGGACCAGCAGAGGACCAGCAGAGGACCAGCCTCACAACAACCAGCGTCTCAACAAACACTCACAACTCACCTTTTGTGTTTATGAGGAAATAAAGCTAAATGTAAACATTTCTTCTTTGAAATGATCCAGTTAATTTAGTCAGAAACAACCAGGGAGGAATATGTGTGTGTGTGTGTGTGTGTGTGTGTGTGTGTGTGTGTGTGTGTGTGTGTGTAGGTGTGTCTGTGTATGTGTGTGTAGGTGTGTGTGTGTATGTGTGTGTAGGTGTGTGTGTGCGTGCGTGTAGGTGTGTGTGTGTTTGTTTGTAGGTGTGTGTGTGTGTGTGTGTGTGTGTGTGTGTGTGTGTGTGTGTGTGTGTGTGTGTGCGTGCGTGTGTGTGCGTGCGTGCGTGTGTGTGTGTGTTTTCGACTGTCACCATCTTTGTTCTTTGCAACCAGAAGTGAAATGAGAGGGAGGAGCTTATTCCAACCGAACGCTAAACAAAAGAAAAGCCGGCAGCTGGTTTCAGAAGCTGGTGGAGACCAGAACCAGAGCTCGAAGAGAGAATACTGGACTCCTTTCATCAGATGGAAATATAAACTTCAAATGTTGCTCAAAATCTACTGGATGTGCAAATAAACATGTTCATCATATCAAATGCCTCAAAGGTTTAAAATGCTCAGAAAAACAACTTCTATATTTCATAACTCCGTCTGCTGATGAAGATCATGCCCCACGAGTGAAAGCTGAATAAACCTTGAGGGGAGATTGTTTAAACACTAAATGACATTTTAGACGCAGAAATGACTCAGAATTTATTCTCTCTAATAACTTATTCTCTTCCTGGTCAGAATTAATATTCACTTTGGTCCTCTGACACACATAAAGAGGAACAAAGTCCAGGAGACGAACGAGCAACTTTATGGCACGAACGGTTTCTTTAAAAGTAGACATCCTGTTGAGGAGGCTACGTGCTGATGGTTCATAAAGCACTGAGTGGTTTAGGGCCTGAATACATATCTGACCTGCTGCGACCTCATGAACCATCCCGACCCCTGAGGTCGTCTGGGGCCGGTCTACTTCCTGGTCCAAGAGTCAGAACTAAACATGGAGAAGCAGCAGTTTCTCTGCTCCACATATCTGGAACAAGGTCCATGAAAGCTGCAGGTCTGCTGAGACCCCCCAGAGACCCTCAGAGACCATCAGAGACCCCCAGAGACCATCAGAGACCCCCAGAGACCCTCAGAGACCATCAGAAACACTCAGAGATCATCAGAGACCACCAGAGACCCTCAGAGACCCCCAGAGACCCTCAGAGATCATCAGAGACCATCAGAGACCATCGGAGACCCCCAGAGATCATCAGAGACCATCAGAGACCATCGGAGACCCCCAGAGATCATCAGAGACCATCAGAGACCCTCAGAGGCCCTCAGAGACCCCCAGAGATCATCAGAGACCATCAGAGACCATCAGAAACCCTCAGAAACCCTCAGAGACCCCCAGAGACCCTCAGAGACCCTCAGAGACCTTCAGCTCCTTTAAATGTCTGTCCATAAGTCACCAGAAGCTGCTGTAGAATGTTTACCTGGTGAACACCGACCCGTGTTTGTTTGTCTACAAGAGACAGCGAGGTAAATAAAATAATGAATCGGAGTCAGAGAGGAAACGGAGGAAGCGACTCGGAGGAAGTGTCACTCGGGCGGGTCGACCCCCTCAGACCCTCTCAGACCCTCTCAGACCCCCTCAGACCCTCTCAGACCCTCTCAGACCCTCTCAGACCCTCTCAGACCCCCTCAGACCCCCTCAGACCCTCTCAGACCCTCTCAGACCCCCTCAGACCCTCTCAGGACATCAGAACGTCTTCTCCTCCGCGCGCTGACTTCCTGTGAACCTCATTATGTGTTCCTCTCTGTGAGGCCAAAACAACAGAGCTCCGTAACCATAGCAACGGCTGCAACAGCTGTTCGGAGAGTCAAGCTGCTGCAGAGTGTTTTGTTAGGGCGGCATTAACGGGAGCGACGGGACAGGAAGCTGAAGGCTTTTATCAACACTTCATCTCTTACATATTTCATATTACTCTCATAATTGTTTCAACTGGATGACATTCAGCATTTTAACATTTGCTGAATTAATTACCACCCTGGGCCCGAGATCCTTAGTGACACAGCCTTTGCTCCCTGTGTGGCAATGCATGTGTTGCATGTGAGGTTATGTGAATATAGTTTATGGTGCTGATGGACGGCCCCGTTAATATACAGGTGCTCTCTCTCTCTCTCTCTCTCTTAGTGCAGCCGGCTAAACGTCAACAAATATGGAAAGAAGCAGAATATTTCATGAGATAAAAACTTGTTATGTAGTTGTGTTGTAAAGTTATTGGACATGTTTGGATCATACGAGTCGGAAACATTCCCACAGCCACAACTATAATATGATTCTACAAATAGTATAATACTAATAATATCAGATCTAAATCTAACTAAATACAGCCTTTAAACAGAATAAATAGACTTTGCAGCATTCAAATGTTGATTTAGAATTTTAATATCAACGTTATGAACGAACCTTCCAACTATTCGGTACAGCCCTTTGTTTGGTTCTATAATAATTACCACTAAAGCACAATTTAGGGGCGGGGCTACAAGGTGATTGACAGGGCGACACCGGAGACGTATACGGCGTGTCTACATCCTCCTCAGTCCTAATATGGTCACTTCCTGTTCACTGGTTAAAAAAACAAGACAAGATGGAGACGGACTAAATACTGAACACGAGGCTTCAAAGCGTCAACAAACCGATGAGAGACGACACGACATCAATATTATGAAGCCTCGAGTTCGGCGATTTGTCCGACGCCATCTTGGCTTTTTTGCAACCAATAAACAGGAAGTGACCATATATGGACTGAGGAGGACGTAGAGACGCTGTATACGTCTCTGGTAGAGACCTGTCAATCACCTTGTAGCCCCGCCCTAAAGCATCCCCTGCTTTCTGGTCTGTTTGACTCTAAATGACCATAACTTACTAAATGAACATCATGCTGTATTGAAGAAGACTTGAAACTAGAGATTGAGACATAAACTCATGTTTACAATGTTTACTGAGGGAATAAATCAAGAGAGAAGTAGAGTCATTTCTATAGACTTCTATACAACCAGAGGAGTCGCCCCCTGGTGGTCAGGAGAGAGAATGCAGCTTTAACACATGAAGCTTTGACTTCTATACAACCAGAGGAGTCGCCCCCTGGTGGTCAGGAGAGAGAATGCAGCTTTAACACATGAAGCTTTGACTTCTATACAACCAGAGGAGTCGCCCCCTGGTGGTCAGGAGAGAGAATGCAGCTTTAACACATGAAGCTTTGACTTCTATACAACCAGAGGAGTCGCCCCCTGGTGGTCAGGAGAGAGAATGCAGCTTTGACTTCTATACAACCAGAGGAGTCGCCCCTGGTGGTCAGGAGAGAGAATGCAGCTTTAACACATGAAGCTTTGACTTCTATACAACCAGAGGAGTCGCCCCCTGGTGGTCAGGAGAGAGAATGCAGCTTTAACACATGAAGCTTTGCCTCCTGCTCTGGGGTTAAGTGCCTTGCCCAAAGAGACATCGACATGGATCGATCCCTCTGATTAAAGGACGACCCGCTCTTCCACTGAGCCACAGTCTATCAAGACTCTACAGAACAACAGATTCATTCCAACCGGTCTGTAACCAATTTGTGCTTCATCAGTTTGATGGTTAAAAAACAACAAAGCCGCCTTGTTATTTTTTTTACATTAATCTTTTAACTAACACCTCAAAAAGAAACCAAGTCACAGAGACGTCTCCCATGCAGCCGTCTGTATTATGTTCTCATTACAAAGCACACACGACAGGATACGACCGCCTCGCTGATCCTCTACACGAGCACCACACATTCCCACACCCTCTCAGACTGTTTGTAACACGAGAGTCGGAATTATGAATCTCTCTCTTGCTCTCAAAGTTTTAACCTCTAAATGTAATTTATATTCATGATGCCATGCAGATGAGTTCCGTCTTGACTTTTGTGGCCGCAGGTCCGTTAGAAACTAAGATTTCATGTTACAGTGAGAAAATGATTTACCTACCTCGGATTTATTTTTTATAGATATATTTTTGAGTCAAATATTCCAGCAGGTTATGTTCAAGGTTTTCCTCCATGTTGAAATCTTTTATTTTCATCTTTTTTTTTTTTATGAATAAAAAAAAAACGTTTCGTATCATAACGTTTCACATTTGGGTAAAATTGATGCTTATGTAGGATGAATGGTTGAATAATATTGTTATTTTTACACAGCAAGGTAATTTACCATTTTACACAATAATTAATTATGAAGATGATGAAAATTATATGAAGAGAATCCGCTGTTCCTTCAAGGGGCTCTACAGAATACTACAACATGTTCTGTATTAGACGCTCAGAGAAAATGCAGCAGGAAGGTGATGAGGGAAGATAAAGACCAAGGAAACAAGCATATGAGGATCAAACCAGCAGGACTGTCACCCAGGAGACCCGGGTTCAAGTCCCAAGGTGTTCAAGTCCCAACGTGTTCAAGTCCCAACGTGTCGTTGACTTATTGTGAAGTTAGCGATGTGTTTCATGTTTTTTACTTATGATGGTTTTACTCAACGGTAAGACGCATTCAAGTACTGAGACTCACCTGATTTGTTCAGGTCCTAAAACCCTGACTAACAAGTGACCTTGACCTTAACCTCTGGAGGTCAACGTCTCACCAATCGTCTGTCTCCGCCACCGATTCAGGGCCAAGAAGAGCAGATTCATAACACCAGTGGGATTCATAACTATACTCCAGTGGGGCCACACTCACGTGCACTAACATGCACTAACAAGGCACGCTCACGTGCACTAACAACGCACGCTCACATGCACTAGAAAGGCAGGCTCACATGGACTAACATTCACTAAAAATACATGCTCACGTGCACTAACAAGGCACGCTCACATGCACTAAAAAGGAAGGCTCACATGCACTAACATTCACTAAAAATACATGCTCACGTGCACTAACAAGGCACGCTCACATGCACTAAAAAGGCACGGTCACATGCACTTACATGCACTAAAAATACATGCACTTACATGCACTATGCACTAAAAAGACACTCTCATATGCATTACTAACATGCACTAAAAGGGACACTCACATGCACTAACATGCACTAAAAATACACGCTCACATGCACTAAAAATACATGCTCACATGCACTAACATGCACTAAAAATACATGCACTTACATGCACTATGAAGCATTAAAAAGGCACTCTCACATGCATTACTAACATGCACTAAAAGGGACACTCACATGCACTAACAAGCACTAAAAATACATGCGCACGTGCACAAAAAATACCCGCTCACATGCACTAAAAATACATGCTCACGTGCACTAACATGCACTAAGAATAAACACTCACATGTACTAACATGCACTAAAAATACACTCTCACATGCACTAACATATTATAATATATTATAATATTGATAACTTGATATTTGTGCCTTTAATAAACTTATTTATTCGCTGGTTGATGAGATATTTAGATATTTATTTAAATTCTTTTGATTTTGTGTTCAAATGAAAAACATTAGCTAATGTTGCGCAACATATTGATAATATATAGATATCGTGACATGAGACTGAACATGGTCTTAGATTTTGGATATGGTAATATTGTCTAAAGGTTTTATTACAGGAAACACTCTTTAATACTCTTTTATACTAATAATACTAATTAATACTAATTTCAACATGTCTGATGATTATTTATCAAAAAAACCTCACGATGTAAATATTTTGTGAAAGTACCAAAAATCCACCCAAAAATATAAATATTGACATATTTGGTCCAAAATATTCTAATGTTTATTTTTTATTGCACGTCCGCTTCAGTATGTAAACACATGAGCAGGACAACGAAGATATAATACATGTATTAACGCTACTGACGTATGACGTCACTGCCACTTTTACGAAAAGATCAATGACGTCACCACCTTCTGACCTGAACAGGTAGAGCAGTGCGCGCACCTGTCTGCTGCTGTACGACGTCACATGAAATATCATAAAAGGTTCATAAAAACTCTGTCACGCAGGATTCGTGTTGATAAAGTGGTTATATGTTTGTTCACCTTTAGTCACACGCACACACACACACACACACACACACACACACACACACACACACTAACAGCTGGAGGTCTCGCGCGTGTTTGCGCGTGCTCAACAGAAGAGTCACGTGAGGTTACCTCCGATGTCCGGCCGCAGCTTCTTGTCGTATTCCTTCAGCAGGTTGTTGAGGATCTCCGTGGCGTCGGCGTCCTGAGACCGGGGGGCCAGCATCTGGTTCACCGTGACGTCCTCGTAGTCCTCCTCCTCCTCCTCGCGCTCCAGACTCAGAGAGCTGCGGAGGCAAAGGGGGACAAGCTGAGGCTCCACGACCACAGGGTCCTGGTTCAGGACTAAGTTTCTGCAGCGAAAACAAACATGAAGTTTCATTTAATCCAACAACCCCCCCTCCCCCCGGACACAGGGTCCTCACCAGGTCAGCAGGACCGACAGCAGGAGGACGGAAGCCGGGAGAGAGGGCGACATGTTGCTCTGGGCTCGGAGTCTGAGGAGCTCCTCGTGGTTTGTGAGCCAACAGACGTCTCGCTCATCCTCCTGAGCGCGTCGTCCTGTCCGCGAGGCGGCGGCGCGCGCTGCTGGCGCGCAGGTGCGCACTGTGACTGGAACCGGAGACTGACTGGATCCCGGACTCGGACTGGACCCCGGATTCGAACTGGATCCCGGACTGTGACTGGTTCCGGAGACTCGGACTGGATCCAAAGACTCTGACTGGTTCCGGCTGCTGGCGCGCAGGTGCGCACTGTGACTGGAACCGGAGACTGACTGGATCCGGAGACTCGGACTGGAACCGGAGACTCTGACTGGTTCCGGAGACTCTGAGAGACCCCCCCCCCTCCCTTTTCACCCCCCAACCCACCAGCGAGTCCTCCGCGTGGGTTCGGTCTGCGTCAGGGACTCCTGCAGCTTCACCCAGAACCACCGTGAAACTAAATAAACGTACTGGTGAAATGTGTAAAAATCTAAGTATTATATGACTAAATATTGACTAAAATAACACAAGAAAATAAATAAGTCCCATTAATATGAATTATAGATCAATTTAGACTTTATTAATCCAGAAAAGGGAAATTAGCAGCAGGTAATCCAGATTTCTCTCTCTCTCTCTCTCTCTCTCTCTCTCTCTCTCTCTCTCTCTCTCTCTCTCTCTCTCTCTCTCTCTCTCTCTCTCTCTCTCTCTCTCTCTCTCTCTCTCTCTCTCTCTCTCTCTCTCTCTCTCTCTCACTCCACCTCTCTCTCTCTCTCCACCTCTCTCTCTCTGTTTCTCTGTCTGTCTGTCTCTTTCTCCACCTCTCTCTCTCTCCTCTCTCTCTCTCAATGCAGGAGGTAGAATGAGAGTCCAGTTCTTCTTCGTATTTACGTGACTGTTATTCATATTTATTTGGTGATGTACCTGCAGTTTGATCATGTGAACTTTCTTTTGATCGGTTTAGATCAGAAGAGGAATTCATCTCTACACATTTAAGACTTAAAAACTAAACGAAGAATCTATTTTATATATATATATATATATATATATATATATATATATATATATATATATATACATATATATATATATACATATATATATATATATATATATATATATATATATATATATATATACATATATATATATAAATAGAACATATGTGCTGCTGAAACTAAACGTTTTTTGGTTAGTTGACATTTATTCAACTGAAAGCTTTCAAAATCCTGTGAATCTGTCAAATATGATGATGAGTATGAAGCCTCCTGCATGTGATGATGATGATGATGATGTGATGATGAAGATGTGATGATGATGATGATGATGATGTGATGATGATGATGATGATGTGATGATGATGATGTGATGATGATGTGATGATGTGATGATGATGATGTGATGATGATGATGATGATGTGATGATGATGATGATGAGGATGTGATGATGATGATGATGATGATGATGCGATGATGATGATGATGTGATGGGATGATGTGATGATGATGTGATGATGATGATATGATGATGATGATGATGGTGATGATGATGATGATGTGATGATGATGATGTGATGATGATGATGATGATGATGTGATGATGATGTGGTGATGATGATGTGATGATGATGATGAGATGATGATGATGTGATGA
Organism: Ophiodon elongatus; assembly: GCA_016806645.1. Taxonomy (NCBI): domain Eukaryota; kingdom Metazoa; phylum Chordata; class Actinopteri; order Perciformes; family Hexagrammidae; genus Ophiodon; species Ophiodon elongatus. Next base: position 9,094 of record JACSYO010000394.1, on the reverse strand, counting down.
TGATGATGATGATGTGATGGGATGATGTGATGATGATGTGATGATGATGATGATGTGATGATGATGTGATGATGATGATGTGATGATGATGATGAGATGATGATGATGTGATGATGATGATGATGTGATGATGATGTGATGATGATGATGTGATGATGTGATGATGATGATGATGATGATGTGATGATGTGATGTGATGATGATGTGATGATGATGATGATGTGATGATGATGATGATGATGATGCGATGATGATGATGTGATGATGTGATGATGTGATGATGATGTGATGATGATGATGATGATGATGTGATGATGATGTGATGATGATGATGATGATGAGATGATGATGATGATGTGATGATGATGTGATGATGATGATGATGGTGATGATGATGATGTGATGATGATGATGTGATGATGATGTGATGATGTGATGATGATGATGTGATGATGTGATGATGATGTGATGATGATGATGTGATGATGATGTGATGATGATGATGTGATGATGATGATGATGATGTGATGATGATGATGATGTGATGATGATGTGATGATGATGATGATGATGTGATGATGATGTGATGATGATGATGAGATGATGATGATGTGATGATGATGATGATGATGTGATGATGATGATGATGTGATGATGATATGATGATGATGATGATGATGATGATGATGATGTGATGATGATGTGATGATGTGATGATGATGTGATGATGATGATGATGTGATGATGATGATGATGTGATGATGTGATGATGATGATGATGATGATGTGATGATGATGATGTGATGATGATGATGTGATGATGATGATGTGATGATGATGTGATGATGATGATGATATGATGATGATGATGATGATGATAGTGATGATGATGATGTGATGATGATGATGTGATGATGTGATGATGATGATGTGATGATGATGATGTGATGATGATGATGATGATGATGTGATGATGATGATGTGATGTGATGATGATGATGTGATGATGATGATGATGTTAAGATGATGATGATGTGATGATGATGTGATGATGTGATGATGATGATGATGTGATGATGATGATGATGTGATGATGATGATGATGTGATGAGTGATGATGATGTGATGATGTGATGATGATGATGATGATGATGTGATGATGATGATGTGATGATGATGTGATGATGATGATGATGATGATGATGGTGATGATGATGATGTGATGATGATGATGATGTGATGATGATGTGATGATGATGATGTGATGATGTGATGATGATGATGATGATGGTGATGATGATGATGATGATGATGATGGTGATGATGATGATGATGATGTGATGATGATGATGATGATGATGATGATGATGTGATGATGATGATGTGATGATGATGATGATGATGTGATGATGATGATGTGATGTGATGATGATGATGATGATGATGATGATGATGATGATGATGATGATGATGATGATGATGATGATGATGATGTGATGATGATGATGATATGATGATGGTGATGGTGATGATGATGATGTGATGATGATGATGATGATGTGATGTGATGATGATGATGATGTGATGATGATGATGATGTGATGATGATGATGATGTGATGATGATGATGATGATGATGTGATGATGATGATGATGATGTGATGTGATGATGATGATGATGTGATGATGATGATGATGATGTGATGATGATGATGATGATGTGATGATGATGATGATGATGATGATGATGTGATGATGATGTGATGATGATGATGTGATGATGTGATGATGATGATGATGATGGTGATGATGATGATGATGATGATGATGGTGATGATGATGATGATGATGTGATGATGATGATGATGTGATGATGATGATGATGGTGATGATGATGTGATGATGATGATGATGTGATGATGATGATGATGATGATGTGATGATGATGTGGTGATGATGATGTGATGATGATGATGAGATGATGATGATGTGATGATGATGATGATGATGATGTGATGGGATGATGTGATGATGATGATGATGGTGATGATGATGATGATGTGATGATGATGATGATGATGTGATGATGATGATGATGATGTGATGATGATGGTGATGATGATGTGATGATGATGATGATGTGATGATGATGATGATGATGTGATGATGATGATGATGTGATGATGATGTGGTGATGATGATGTGATGATGATGATGATGATGTGATGATGATGATGATGTGATGATGTGATGATGATGATGATGTGATGATGATGTGATGATGATGATGTGATGATGATGGTGATGATGATGATGATGATGTGATGATGATGTGATGATGATGTGATGATGATGATGGATGATGATGATGATGATGTGATGATGATGTGATGATGATGATGTGATGATGTGATGATGATGTGATGATGATGATATGATGATGATGATGATGATGGTGATGATGATGATGTGATGATGATGATGATGATGTGATGATGATGATGATGATGATGATGGTGATGATGATGATGATGATTGATGATGATGTGATGATGATGTGATGATGATGATGATGATGATGTGATGATGATGATGATGATGATGTGATGATGATGATGATGTGATGATGATGATGTGATGTGATGATGATGATGATTGATGATGATGATGATGTTAAGATGATGATGATGATGACATGATGATGATGATGATGATGATGATGATGATGATGATGATGTGATGATGATGATGATATGATGTTGGTGATGGTGATGATGATAATGTGATGATGATGATGATGATGTGATGTGATGATGATGATGATGTGATGATGATGATGATGATGTGTTGATGATGATGATGTGATGATGATGATGATGTGATGATGATGATGATGATGTGATGTGATGATGATGATGATGTGATGATGATGATGATGATGTGATGATGATGATGATGATGTGATGATGATGATGATGATGATGATGATGTGATGATGATGTGATGATGATGATGTGATGATGTGATGATGATGATGATGATGGTGATGATGATGATGATGATGATGATGGTGATGATGATGATGATGATGGGATGATGATGATGATGATGATGGATGATGATGATGATGTGATGATGATGGTGATGATGATGATGATGTGATGATGATGATGATGATGATGATGATGAGATGATGATGATGGTGATGATGATGATGATGTGATGATGATGTGATGATGATGATGATGTGATGATGATGTGATGGTGATGATGATGTGATGATGATGTGATGATGATGATGATGATGTGGTGATGATGATGTGATGATGTGATGATGATGATGATGATGTGATGATGATGATGGTGATGATGACGATGATGATGATGATGATGTGATGATGATGATGATGTGATGATGATGTGATGATGTGATGATGATGATGATGATGTGATGATGATGATGATGATGATGATGATGATGATGATGATGAGATGATGATGATGATGATGATGATAGATGATGATGTGATGATGTGATGATGTGATGATGATGATTGAGATGATGATGATGTGATGATGTGATGATGATGATGATGATGATGTGATGATGATGATGATGTGATGATGATGTGATGATGATGATGATATGATGATGATGATGATAGTGATGATGATGATGTGATGATGATGATGTGATGATGATGATGATGTGATGATGATGATGGTGATGATGATGTGATGATGATGATGATGATGATGTGATGATGATGATGGTGATGATGATGTGATGATGATGATGTGATGATGATGATGATGATGTGATGATGTGATGATGATGATGTGATGATGATGATGTGATGATGATGATGATCTGATGATGATGATGTGATGATGATGATGATGTTAAGATGATGATGATGTGATGATGTGATGATGATGATGATGATGTGATGATGATGATGTAATGTGATGATGATGATGATCTGATGATGATGATGTGATGATGATGATGATGTTAAGATGATGATGATGATGACATGATGATGATGATGATGATGATGATGATGATGATGATGATGATGATGATGATGATGTGATGATGATGATGATATGATGTTGGTGATGGTGATGATGATAATGTGATGATGATGATGATGATGTGATGTGATGATGATGATGATGTGATGATGATGATGATGATGTGTGATGATGATGATGTGATGATGATGATGATGTGATGATGATGATGATGATGTGATGTGATGATGATGATGATGTGATGATGATGATGTGATGATGATGATGATGATGTGATGATGATGATGATGATGATGATGATGTGATGATGATGATGTGATGATGTGATGATGTGATGATGATGATGATGATGGTGATGATGATGATGATGATGATGATGGTGATGATGATGGTGATGGTGATGATGATGATGATGATGTGATGATGATGATGATGTGATGATGATATGATGATGATGATGATGATGATGATGATGATGTGATGATGATGTGATGATGTGATGATGATGTGATGATGATGATGATGTGATGATGATGATGATGTGATGATGTGATGATGATGATGATGATGATGTGATGATGATGATGTGATGATGATGATGTGATGATGATGATGTGATGATGATGTGATGATGATGATGATATGATGATGATGATGATGATGATAGTGATGATGATGATGTGATGATGATGATGTGATGAGATGATGATGTGATGATGATGTGAAGTGATGATGTGATGATGATGATGATGATGATGAGATGATGATGATGATGTGATGATGATGATGTGATGATGATGTGATGATGTGATGATGATGATGATGATGATGATGAGATGATGATGATGTGATGATGATATGATGATGATGATGATGATGATGATGATGATGTGATGATGTGATGATGATGATGATGATGTGATGATGATGATGATGATGATGATGTGATGATGATGATGTGATGATGTGATGATGATGATGATGATGATGATGTGATGATGATGATGTGGATGATGATGTGATGATGATGATGATGATGATGTGATGATGATGATGATATGATGATGGTGATGGTGATGATGATCATGTGATGATGATGATGATGATGTGATGTGATGGATGATGATGATGTGATGATGATGATGATGATGTTGATGATGATGATGTGATGATGATGATGATGTGATGATGATGATGATGGTGATGATGTGATGATGATGTGATGATGATGATGATGATGATGATGATGATGTGATGATGATGATGATGATGATGAGATGATGATGATGATGATGATGATGTGATGATGATGATGTGATGATGATGATGATGTGATGATGATGATGATGTGATGATGTGATGATGATGATGATGTGATGATGATGATGATGTGATGATGATGATGATGTGATGATGTGATGATGATGATGATGATGTGATGATGATGATGTGATGATGATGATGTGATGATGATGTGATGATGATGTGATGATGATGATGATATGATGATGATGATGATGATATGATGATGATGATGATGATGATAGTGATGATGATGATGTGATGATGATGATGTGATGATGATGATGATGTGATGATGATGATGGTGATGATGATGATGATGATGATGTGATGATGATGATGTGATGATGATGATGGTGATGATGATGTGATGATGATGATGTGATGATGATGATGATGATGTGATGATGTGATGATGTGATGATGATGATGTGATGATGATGATGTTAAGATGATGATGATGATAATGTGATGATGATGTGATGATGATGATGATGTGATGATGATGATGATGATATGATGATGATGTGATGATGATGATGATGATGGTGATGATGATATGATGATGATGATGTGATGATGATGTGATGATGATGATGATGGTGATGATGATATGATGATGATGATGTGATGATGATGATGATGATGATGATGATGATGTGATGATGATGATGATATGATGATGGTGATGGTGATGATGATATGTGATGATGATGATGATGATGTGATGTGATGATGATGATGATGTGATGATGATGATGATGATGATGATATGATGATGATGATGGTGATGATGATGTGATGATGATGTGATGATGATGATGATGTGATGATGATGTGATGATGATGATGAGTGATGTATGATGATGATGATGGTGATGATGATGTGATGATGATGTGATGATGATGATGATGTGATGATGATGTGATGATGATGATGATGATGATGATGATGATGATGTGATGATGATGATGATATGATGATGATGATGGTGATGATGATGTGATGATGATGATGATGTGATGATGATGATGATGTGATGATGATGGTGATGATGATGATGTGATGATGATGTGATGATGATGATGATGTGATGATGATGATGGTGATGATGATGTGATGATGATGATGATGTGATGATGATGATGATGTGATGATGATGATGTGATGATGATGGTGATGATGATGATGTGATGATGATGTGATGATGATGATGATGTGATGATGATGTGATGATGATGATGATGATGATGATGATGTGATGATGATGATGATGTGATGATGATGAATGTGATGATGATGTGATGATGATGATGATGAATGTGATGATGATGATGTGATGATGATGATTATGTGATGATGATGATGTGATGATGATGAATGTGATGATGATGATGATGATGATGGTGATGATGTGATGATGATGATGTGATGATGATGATGATGTGATGATGATGATGAATGTGATGATGATGTGATGATGATGATGTGATGATGATGTGATGATGATGATGATGATGATGATGATGATGATGTGATGATGTCATCCGTCCGTCTCTCTGCTCACTGACTTAACACTCAGGAGGAACTCCAGTTATCTAGTTGGACCCTTTCACGAAGTCAGAATCAGGTCATCAGAGGTCCCGACATTTAGATATTCACTCAATCCTGCACTTCCCATAATGCAACAGGATCGCACCTGCACCTGTCAAACCCCACACCTCCACTATTAAATGCTTTCTGTTAAAGCCCGAGCCGATGACCCTGATGACGTCACGATGACGTCATCATGTGGAGCGTCCCTTTAAATAAAACCCTGAAGTAAAGATCAGTGGAAATAAAACACACACACACACACACACACACACACACACACACACACACACACACACACACACACACACACAGCACATCATGAGTGAAATAGTATACAGTATATAACCTTTGTCAGTACTTGGACGTGTGCAGAGGTCAAAGGTCATTCAGAGATTTACTTCAGATGAGGGCCCAATCTCAATCGCCCCCTGAACCCTCAGACCCTGAACCCTCAGGGACTCAGACCCTGAACCCTCAGACCTTGAACCCTCAGACCCTGAACCCTCAGACCCTGAACCCTCAGACTCACTGAGTCACCTGTTCAGTGGTTGAGTGTGAGAGGCTGAGGGCTTCACATGGTGTAAATAGGAACGGGACAGCACTTTGCTGCAACATACCACGTTACCATGACAACGTCAAAAAATATTGTGTAGAATTGTGGGTATTTATTTTATACTTTTTACTTCCTGATATGAACGTCTTCCATGTTCTTTTCCTCACGAGATGAGACGTCATTAAAATAATATATTTACTCGTTTTGGTCAAAAACAGCTTCAATAACAAAACAAAATGTTTGATGAATAAATACTTTTAATATATATATATATATATATATATATATATATATAATCTCTGCTTGCATTCCTCTGATCTCATGTGTTTTCATGTCCCATCTTTAATCATTAATGTTATAAATGTAATTTACGGGCTGAACACCCACGTGCCCTCCTCTTTGTTTTCCTTTTTTTTACGGCTCCATGCTTCCCTGGTAACGGCGTGTTTAGCTATGAATTGTGGGTAATTCCCTTGGCCAAAGTCGGCATATCATGCTGATTACGGTAAGGGTTCATAAAGGACTCTAATGTCTGCCAGAGACCCTCAAGCACTCAACGATGTGACGATGGGACCTGAACCCTCACGGACTTCGCGGGAGCGCGCCTCAAAGTCCGTGAGTCCGCGATGGTGGAGAGTGAGATTGGACCACGTGACTGCTTCCTTCACAGACGAACCTCAGGCTGAAGCTCGGGGAAGTTCTCTACATCAGGAATACAAACATCAACGTCTGTCTGCAGTTTTTCCTCCGACACAGAAGAAGAAATGAGAAACGTCCTGAGGCCCAAACTCACCCTCCACCCTCACGGACTCACGGACTTTGAGGCGCGCTCCCGCGAAGCCCGTAGCTAAACACGCCGTTACCATGGAAGCATGGAGCCGTAAAAAAAAAGGTAAACAAAGAGGAGGGCACGTGGGTGTTCAGCCCGTAAATTACATTCATAACATTAATGATTAAAGATGGGACATGAAAACACATGAGATCAGAGGAATGCAAGCAGAGACTATATATATATATATATATACATATGTATATATATATATATATATATATATATATATATATATATATATATATATATATATGTATATATATATATATATATGTGTATATATATATATATATATATATATATATATGTATATATATATATATATATATATATATGAAAAATATTTATTCATCAAACATTTTGTTTTGTTATTGAAGCTGTTTTTGACAAAAACGAGTAAATATATTATTTTAATGACGACTCATCTTGTGAGGAAAAGAACCTGGAAGACGTTTAAATCAGGGAGTAAAAAGTATAAAATAAATACCCACAATTGTACACAATATTTTTTTACGTTGTCATGGTAACGTGTTATGTTGCAGCAAAGTGCTGTCCCATTCCTATTTACACCATGTGAAGCCCTCACAGTCTCTCACACTCAACCACTTAACAGGTGATGTCAGTGAGTCCCTGAGGGGTCAGGGTTTGAGGGGTCAGGGTTTGAGGGGTCAGGGTCTGAGGGGTCAGGGTCTGAGGGGTCAGGGTCTGAGGGTTTAGGGTCTGAGGATTCAGGGTCTGAGGGGTCAGGGTCTGAGGGGTCAGGGTCTGAGGG
>JACSYO010000393.1:247500-252698 GCA_016806645.1 Ophiodon elongatus | reverse complement strand
GAGGAAAGGAGGAGAGGAGGAGGAGAGGAGGAGGAGAGGAGAGGAGGAGGAGGAGAGGAGGAGGAGGAGAGGAGAGGAGGAGGAGAAGAGGAGGAGGAGAGGAGGAGGAGAAGAGAGGAGGAGGAGAAGAGGAGGAGAGGAGGAGAGGAGGAGGAGAGGAGAGAAGAGGAGAGGAGGAGAGGAGGAGGAGAGGAGAGGAGGAGAAGAGAGGAGAAATAAAAGGGCCGATAGGTTTTTAGGCCACGAGCAGCAGCAGCATGGCACACATTCTAATCCTCTGAGCCAGAGTCCGGATTAAGCTGCCAGCAGGTTTAATCCTCCCTCCAACAGGGCGATGACCTCACTGCAGTGATGTCATCAAGGTGAGTCAGAGACCTGGAGGAGAGAAAATAGGAGATAAACCGCAAGATTGTTTTGGCAATATTTATTTAAACGTCATTATCGTCAGATTTCCGACAGACTTTAAGATGAATTGAAGCTTCAAATTGTGATATTTCTTCTAAAACATTTTTATTCTACACGTCTCGTTTAACATTTTGCCAAAAATAAACCGTTTACTTTTATCAGATTCTGTAAAAAACATTAAATTCTGAGTTCCTCAGAGAAACTATGACGTCATGATGGATTCATCTGAGACCAACAGTCATGTGACCATAAATCAGAGGAGAGGAGAGGAGAGGAGAGGAGAGGAGAGGAGAGAGGAGAGGAGAGGAGAGAGGAGAGGAGAGGAGAGGAGAGGAGAGAGGAGAGGAGGAGAGGAGAGGAGAGGAGAGAGGAGAGGAGAGGAGAGGAGAGAGGAGAGGAGAGGAGAGGAGAGGAGAGGAGAGGAGAGGGGAGAGGAGAGGAGAGGAGAGGAGAGGAGAGGAGAGGAGAGGAAAGGAGAGGAGAGGTTAGATTATATTGTTGCCAATTTTTGTAAAATAAATGATCAAATACATCTTTCCTTCCTCCTGACTGACGGGTTCAGGTCTTCTCTCAGAGACGAACAACGTTTATTTATTACGAGAGAGTTTAAACCACAGAGAAACAAGTTGAAATGTTCATAACAACTTTATGAGGTGATAATGTGTGTGTGTCTGTGTGTGTGTCTGTGTGTGTGTCTGTGTCTGTGTGTGTGTGTGTGTGTGTGTGTGTGTCTGTGTGTGTGTGTGTGTGTGTGTGTGTGTGTGTGTGTGTGTGTGTGTGTGTGTGTGTGTGTGTGTGTGTGTGTGTGTGTGTGTGTGTGTGTGTGTGTGTGTGTGTGTGTGTGTGTGTGTGTCTGTATGTGTGTGTGTGTGTGTGTGTGTGTGTGTCTGTATGTGTGTGTGTGTGTGTGTGTGTGTGTGTGTGTGTGTGTGTGTGTGTGTGTGTGTGTGTGTGTGTGTGTGTGTGTGTGTGTGTGTGTGTGTGTGTGTGTGTGTGTGTGTGTGTGTGTGTGTGTGTGTGTGTGTGTGTGTCTGTATGTGCCTGTGTGTGTGTGTGTGTGTGTGTGTGTGTGTGTGTGTGTGTGTGTGTGTGTGTGTGTGTGTGTGTGTGTGTGTGTGTGTGTGTGTGTTCTGTGTGTCCTCGTTACAGTTTGTCACTTATTAACGAAAAGCCTCCTTCAGTCTCGCCAGCGGGGAATTCTTCATCAGTGACATCACAGGAGAGGACAGAGGACAGAGGACAGTGGACAGAAGGACAGAGGACAGGACAGAAGGACAGAGGACAGAGGAGGACAGAGGACAGAGGACAGAGGACAGGGACAGAGGACAAACAAACAAACAAACAAAACAAACAAACAAACAAACACACACCAAAAAAAAAACAACCAACAGTTAGGTTTAGACAACAACACCAACAGTTAGGTTTAGACAACAACACCAACAGTTAGGTTTAGACAACAACACCAACAGTTAGGTTTAGACAACAACACCAACAGTTAGGTTTAGACAACAACAACAGTTAGGTTTAGACAACAACAACAACAACAGTTAGGTTTAGACAACAACACCAACAGTTAGGTTTAGACAACAACAACAGTTAGGTTTAGACAACAACAACAGTTAGGTTTAGACAACAACAACAGTTAGGTTTAGACAACAACACCAACAGTTAGGTTTAGACAACAACAACAGTTAGGTTTAGACAACAACACCAACAGTTAGGTTTAGACAACAACAACAACAGTTAGGTTTAGACAACAACACCAGTTAGGTTTAGACAACAACACCAACAGTTAGGTTTAGACAACAACACCAACAGTTAGGTTTAGACAACACCAACAGTTAGGTTTAGACAACAACACCAACAGTTAGGTTTAGACAACAACACCAACAGTTAGGTTTAGACAACAACACCAACAGTTAGGTTTAGACAACAACACCAACAGTTAGGTTTAGACAAAACACCAACAGTTAGGTTTAGACAACAACACCAGTTAGGTTTAGACAACAACACCAACAGTTAGGTTTAGACAACAACACAACAGTTAGGTTTAGACAACACCAACAGTTAGGTTTAGACAACAACACAACAGTTAGGTTTAGACAACAACACCAACAGTTAGGTTTAGACAACACCAACAGTTAGGTTTAGACAACAACACCAACAGTTAGGTTTAGACAACAACACCAACAGTTAGGTTTAGACAACAACACCAACAGTTAGGTTTAGACAACACCAACAGTTAGGTTTAGACAACACCAACAGTTAGGTTTAGACAACACCAACAGTTAGGTTTAGACAACACCAACAGTTAGGTTTAGACAACAACAACAGTTAGGTTTAGACAACACCAACAGTTAGGTTTAGACAACACCAACAGTTAGGTTTAGACAACAACAACAGTTAGGTTTAGGGTTAGGGTTAGACTTCAGATCTTTGTGATCACAAGACTCTTTTAAAGTTGATGCGCTTCATGTTAGTCATCAATAATTCTCTAATATTGCACCTTGTTTCATTTTGTTTTTGTTTTTAATACATCAACTTTTCCTCCTTAGCCAGGCGTAAGATCGTAATAATTGTGATATCTCAAGATTTTTCAGAAGTTTCAGCGTTTCCACTGAGGGCATAAAGACATGCATGAGAATGCAGCTGTTGTGAACATTTGAAGTGAAAGCTGTCCGTCTCTTGTCAGTTATGCGTGAGCAACCCGCTGAGTCCCTGCAGGTAACGACAAGCTGTGGAGAAGGAATGCTCCGAGCAGCAGGAGGTATTAAAGGGAGTAACGTTGGCTACAGACGCGTCAATAAACGCTTCCAGACGGAGATCCAGACACGTGGAGGGAAACACGACGCGTCTGATGGCTTCATTTACCCAGACACGCTGACTCAGAGGAGCTCATTGTTCCTCAGCAGCGACCAGATACACACCAGATACACACCAGATACACACCAGATACACACCAGATACACACCAGATACACACCACGCTCACCGGCTGCAGGCTTCTGGTGCCTTGCTCAAAGGCTCCAGTCTTTGATTGGCTGTCCCGCTCCACTTGTTCTGGCCTTCGGGGGATTCGACCCGCCAACCTTCTGCGTCGTCAGTGTGCACATCAAATATCTTGAAGGATGAATGCACATGTGCAAGTGAGTGCATGCATGAACGTGGGTGTGTTTTCTGTGTGCAGGTATGATTATTTACCCAGCCATGCATCCCCCCCCCAGACCGCCACCACACCAAAGGGAGTCTCCCTGTGAGCTCATGTCTGGAGCTCTGCACCGTCTGAAACACGATGATACAACTCCATCATTTCCATCTGTCCAGCTTGGAGGCAGCATCATAAATAAACTCACGTTTCTGAGCATTTAAATAAGAGAGTGATCATTTTAAATCATTCTACTTTATATTATTGTCTCATGTCTTTAATCCAAGCTTTATGATTAGGATTATGATTATTTTATTATAATTATAATGATTATAATTATAATTTTTTTAAAATAATTATTAATTATAACTTTTATAATTAAATTATTATTATTTAAGATTATTAGTCTTATTTCTTTAATCCAAGCTTTATTATAATTTGTTTTAAATACGTTTTATTATTGTATTATTACTATTGTATTATTGGTATTATTATTGGTATTTTTATTATTTATTACTATTTTTAATTATGAATTATTTAATTATCAGTGCTATTGTTATTATCATTATTATTATTATTATTATTTTATTATTGTAATTTTGCTGCATTTGTTTTATTCATAAACATTGTAAACATGAGTTTATGTCTCAATCTCTAGTTTCAAGTCTTCTTCAATACAGCATGATGTTCATTTAGTAAATTATGGTCCATTTAGAGTCAGACAGACCATAAAGAGGGGATGCTTTAGGGCGGGGCTACAGGGTGATTGACAGGTCTCTAGCACAGCGTTGTTCGGTTGTACTTAGCTCCACCCTCTCTTGACACTTCTGGTTGCAAAAAAACAAGATGGCGACAACCAAAATGTCAAACTGGAGGCTTCAAAGCTCCACAAACCAACGAGAGACGTCCCGGAGACTTTTATGACATACAGTCTACCTTATGAATACTAATCTGGGTGGTGGGAGGATTTACATCAAGTTATTTCAGACGCAGCTTTCACATAGTGACTTACTGAGCTAGAGATATGCAGATTGTCTCAAGTCCATCCATCCATTATCCTCCGCTTCTTATCCGGGGTCGGGTCGCGGGGGCAGCAGGCCTAGCAGGCCGACCCAGGCTTCCCTCTCACCCGCAACACGTTCCAGCTCGTTCTGGGGGATCCCGAGGCGTTCCCAGGCCAGCTGGGAGATATAATCCCTCCAGCGGGTCCTGGGTCTTCCCCGGGGCCTCCTACCAGTTGGGCGTGCCTGGAAACCCTCTAACGGGAGGCGTCCAGGAGGCATCCTGATCAGATGCCCGAACCACCTCAGCTGACTCCTTTCGATACGAAGGAGTAGCGCCTCAACTCCAAGTTCCCTCCGGATGTCCGAGCTCCTTACCTTATCTCTAAGGCTGAGCCCGGCCACCCTATGGAGAAAACTCATTTCGGGCGCTTGTATCCGAGACCTCGTTCTTTCGGTCACGACCCAGAGTTCGTGACCATAGGTGAGGGTCGGAACGTAGACCGCCCAGTAAATTGAGAGCTTTGCCTTCCGGCTCAGCTCCTCTTCACCAAGATGGTCCGGTGCAGCCTGTTTTACTGCTGCAACCGCACCGATCCGTCGTTTGATCTCCCGCGCCATCTTACCCTCCCTCGTGAACAAGACCCC
>JACSYO010000393.1:195000-237500 GCA_016806645.1 Ophiodon elongatus | reverse complement strand
TCAGCCCTTAAATGTGCTTCATAAACCACCGACTCTCTGGAGGCGCGGATCATTTCTCTCTAACTGTGCTGATCTTTGAGTTTTTGCCCTGAGGCTCATCTGCAAAGTATCTCATTTAAATACGTGTAAACAAACCGAGACCTTTGAGAACACACGCTTCCTGTTTGTCTCATTGTGCAGCTTCAGCTTCAGCTTCAGCTTCAGCTTCAGCTTCAGCTTCAGCTTTAGCTTTAGCGGCCGCATTAGCTGCACAATCCTCTCATGGATTCACCTCTGAGAGTCTATCGCCATCCCGACTCTGTGAGGTGGAACTGAGGCTGTTGCGTTGAGCTAAATGCTAACGTCGGTATGCTAATATTGTTGATGTTTAGCAGGTAATCTTTGACCTGTTCGCCATTAACCATTAACCATGCTAACATGTGCTAATAAGCACTAAACACAAAGTACATCTGAAACTGAATCTGCAGGAATTTGGTCACAAACCAAATTATTGTGCTTTCATTGTTGGACCTGCTGCTGGAGCGACAGCAAAACCAAACTTACATTAAATGTATCTTCCGCTGAAGACCATTAATGTCTGCACAACTATTTGTTTGGCCATCCATCCACCAGCTGCTGAGATATATAAGTGTTTTATTGATGAGCGACCAACAGACCAACAGACAGATACTGACGTCCCGAGAGGTACAATCCTAAAAACATACATAATTAAGTATTTAGTTTAGTTAGCTTTTAATTACAGAAAATGTGGGACCATAAGTCTGTAGTTTGATGTGATTTAATGAAAGACAGTAATAAATGCGAAGAAGTTTTTCCGAAGACATCTAAAAACAATCTTCCTCAGTCGGTCGGGAACAAACAAAAACACAGTTTCAGTTCTGAAGGACAATTCTCTTTTACAGCTGCAATAATACACACGACACATCTTCTCAGTGCAAAGGTCTGATAGTGAAACACGAGACGCTGCCCTTCATTTAGATATTATTGTTCTGGGATTCGAGCAGGTGAAAACTTGAGATGCGTCTCAAAGCGAGTCAGTCGAGTCTCCGGTGGTCGGTCTGCAGCTCCTGGACGTACGCCGCTCTAGAACACATGTTTGTGAACGTCTGGAAGGCGATCCACGGCAGTCACTCGACAGCGACCCCGCGCGTAGAGGTCAAACACCCAACACACCGGCGTCTGTGAGTGAATGGATGAGTTTGTCCTCCTCTGCTGACGCATTTCCTCTGCTCCACATGTCCGCACAGACTTTTCTTAGCGTCGCTCTAAAAACCACAACTGTGCAAATTTACACAGAAAAACCACCAAAACTTCCCCAGATGGCAAGTTTGGGGAAGTGGCCTCTTTCTCCGGGCGTGTGTGAAATGTGTATTTGTGTCTGGCGTACGTGCTTTTAAAGCCCAGACTGTGTGTTCATCTTTTTCACACCAGCTTGTGCTTTTTCTTTTTCTTTTTCTGTCACAGTTATGACGCTTTGTTCCAAAATTAAGAACTTGAGTCCGAGGTGGGTTTTTTCTCTGTTTGCCCTCGTGGCGGGAAAATCACCCCGGCTGGAAAGAGCTGCGGTCGCGCCTCACTGAAAGGCGTTCATCTCGAAAAGGTCGACCGCTGGAGTCGGAGCGATGGGAAACACAGGTGTGAGGAAAGTTTTGAGTTATTTCAGATCTCTGAGCCCTGCAGTGTTTTTTTTCTTCATTTTAAACTATCTGTGAAGAATAAGGAACGGTAAGAAAATAGTGTCTTCTTCAGGACAGTTCAGCTCTTCAAGGCTGCTGCAGACATTTAATTCAATTCAATTTATTTTGTTTAGCCCAAAATGACAAATTACAAATTTTCCTCAGAGGGCCTTACAATCTGAACACATACGACATCCTCTGACCTTTGACCCTCACATCGGTTCAGGAAAAACTCCCCAAAAAAACTTTTAACGGGGAGAAAAAGGGAAGAAACCTTCAGGAGAGCAACAGATGAGGATCCTCTCTCAGGATGGACAGAAGTACAACAGACATCATGTGATCAGAATAAACATCATAACAGAGTTACAACACATTCAATGAATATGACATAATGATTCATATAATGAGAGTAGTAGCATGATGAAGTTACAACACATTCAATGAATATGACATAATGATTCATATAATGAGAGTAGTAGCATGATGAAGTTACAACACATTCAATGCATATGACATAATGATTCATATAATGAGAGTAGTAGCATGATGAAGTTATAACACATTCAATGAAAATTACATGATTCATATAATGAGAGTAGTAGCATGATGAAGTTACAACACATTCAATACATATGACATAATGATTCATATAATGAGAGTAGTAGCATGATGAAGTTACAACACATTCAATACATATGACATAATGATTCATATAATGAGAGTAGTAGCGTGATGAAGTTATAACACATTCAATGAAAATTACATGATTCATATAATGAGAGTAGTTGCATGATGAAGTTACAACTACCAATATTAACAGCAACAGTGGATATAGTAGAATAATAATGATAATAGAAGCAGTAATGGTATTGACCATACTAATACCAACCAACTAATAATAATAATGATAAGAGCAGTAGGTGTCGGGCAGGACCAGGGTCCAGATAAAACCAGGACCAGGGTCCAGATAGAACCAGGACCAGGGTCCAGATAAAACCAGGACCAGGGTCCAGATAGAACCAGGATCCATGTAAACCTGTGAGGAGAGAAAGCACAAAGATTCTGGGGAAGAAGTAGAGTTATTAATGTGTATTGATAGAACATGAATTCTTACAGAAGGAGATCACACATGAATTCTTACAGAAGGAGATCACACATGAATTCTTACAGAAGGAGATCACAGATGAATTCATACAGAAGGAGATCACACATGAATTCTTACAGAAGGAGATCACAGATGAATTCATACAGAAGGAGATCACACATGAATTCATACAGAAGGAGATCACACATGAATTCATACAGAAGGAGATCACACATGAATCCAAACAGGAGATCACACCTGTGACATTTCAGTTACACAGCCTCTCTAACCTCAGCCCTGTCACCTTATCTTCGCCCTCATCGCTGCTACGTTTTGGTTTTGGTTTGATGTTCTACACAATAATACGCCCTTCAATTTCCTGAATGCATGGAAACACATCTTTGTTCTGTGAACTCGTCGCCACATTCATCACGATGGAAAACCGTGCTTTGAAAAAACTATTAAATCGAACTAACTCTCGAAAGCGGAAGACGGGGCGGCTGTACTGTGCCACATATTGTAAGGGGGTTTATTTGTCTACATTTTAATTTTGTCGTCGCCTCCATATCCCATTTTGTGAGGAAGGTCTGAAGCGGGAGCAGAAGATTCTAACGTTTGCCCCCTGAGGGGAGCAGTGGGGTGGGGGCCGCGGTGGAAGGAGGTGCTTCCCCGGTTCAAGGCCCTCATTTGTTTTTACAACGGAAAATCCTGTCAAAGCTTCACTGAGCTAATTTGCAGACAATTGTAGACAAACATCGCTTCACACTCTTATGAAAGTCTCAAAATCAATACTTCTTTAATACTTTTCCCCCTTTTTACAGTTAAGACTCAAGACCTTTATTGTCATTATTGTTGTACAGTAAAATAAAATAAGTACAACTGTCTGAAATGCTTTTGCTGGGAGGAGCCATAAAAGATAGAAAATAAAAAGTAAATATGAAAAGACATAAAATATAATACAAGAAATAAAGTAAGCATAACAGATAGTAACATAAAGATGTTGCATATTGTACAGGGGAATCGGTCCCTTCAAAGATGGAGGAGGAAGAATGGGACCCTTTAAGTTTCAGTCAGCAACACAGCGAACACGTATGAAAGCGCATGAAGGGCCCGTTTGATGTGTGACCCAGAACCTATAGGAGGCCTATGGAACACGCCCGGTGGTGAAGGGATCACAGGGCGACGAACAACGGGGGGATTGAGTGTGGGTGGAGGAGGAGGAGGAGGAAGAAAAAAAGGGTGTGAGGAAGAGGAGGCTTCCAACCCCCGAAGGGCAACCGTCGTGAAGCTTCAGAAGACTTGGAGGAAGAAGAAATAGATTATTTTTTTGGAAGGTGGAGGAAGGGGACCCTCCTTCAGAGATACAAGGGGAAATTCCCACCAATTGAACAAACCACCACTCAGATCAAAGTGTGTGTGTGTGTGTGTGTGTGTGTGTGTGTGTGTGTGTGTGTCTGTGTGTGTGTGTGTGTGTGTGTGTGTTACACCTGTGTGCAGAGCCACCCGCACCTTAAGAGGAGAAGAGCTCAAAGGAGGCGCTGGAAGCTGCTTGGAAACACGACCCTGTCTTGTTGCAGCACAACCAAACCGACCCGACACGGTTTGTTTGAAATGCAAAGAACCAACTCGCTGCTCCAGCTGATGCAGCCGGCCGGGCGTCGGCGCTGAAGCATCTTTGTGTCCGTGCAGTGACCGTAATTTGAACGGTTTTATTTCTGCTGTTTCTGAAATGGAGCTGTGATCATTTCATTTGCAACTCAACACGAATGTAAACGGAAAGGAAAGATCAGCTCCGAATAAAAGACAAAAAAGGGTTCTCAGGGTTTTAAAAAGAAACCTTAAACCGTGGAAATAAACAATTAAAAGCATCTTAGAGACATTAATTAATTAATGAACCTCAAATTTGCATCAGAATGGATTTTTTTTCTTCTTACATACAGATTAACGCTACCTGTGATGATGTTTTACATCCATGAAGTTGTCATGTGAAATGTTTACTGAAAACCTGCAGATGATCCATTAAAAGCTTTAACAAGTCAGGTTCACTGTATAGTGAGTGATACAGGTGAAAGTCACATGATCACAGTCAGCTGAACAGCCTGCAGATAATGTAAAAGGCAGCTAAAAATGCCCATCAAGCCAGCTAGCTTTCCCACTTGGGCTCACATGTGGTTCACATGGTTGAGCCAGCTCGATGGTTGACGATGGAAATTCGAAAATTCTCAATTTGAAATTCTGAGATACGGAAGTTGAAATCGATGCAAACTCGCGACGCACTCACACAGCTATTGACCACACACAGGGTTTGAACTCTGGTCTCCAAGTTGATGGTTGGCATCTTAAACCACTGGGTCGTCTTCGACCAAGCAGAGAGACAAAGAAGTTCAGTCTGAAGCTGCAGAAACTTCGCCTTCATCGACCTGCAGACACACAGACTGAAACATGTTCTCACTAACAAAGTCTTCTGTTTCGTAAAGATATCTTTTATGGTTTTTCTCATTCAATAACTTTGAATGAGAAAAATAACTGTCCATGATCATTGCATTAAATCTCATCATAGCATCTCATCATTCTTCATTGTTTCCTCTTCTTCATCTCAAATGCGTTTTTACATTTCTGTGGTGCATCATTCTCTCTGATTCTCTAAAAACACCATGTGTGCATCCACCCTGCTCTCATTAAACCGGGTCATGAACATTGACACCAGACCGTCACTCCCACACGCTGCAGGCACTTTAACACAACACAGCGTGTCAGAGTTGCATGTTTTCCCTGCAGATCAAGGGGTATCTAGTTCAAATTTGGGTGCCGTCTACACATGATGCTATGAAGGAACCTGTGTATTTATGAAAATGGTTGATTACCATATTCAGCATGCAAGAATTTAACAAATTCAAGCAAACATTAATGTCTGGAAACATGTTCAGCACTGCAAGGAAAGCAACGACTGCACCAATACAAAAGCCTGGTTTACCCGGATATCTAGGAGAATTACGCAGATATGTCAAATTTGCCTTTTCTCTTAAAGATGCCTGAATACACTGTTGCCTCAAAACTGAAAGTGTCTTAATTTATAGACAACCATTTCTATAAAGACAGATGTTTCTGTGTTTCCAACATTGGTTTAGGGGGCACCCAGAGTTGAACTGGGGACCCTTTGATCTGCAGTCAAATGCTCTACCACTGTGGTATACCCCCAGTTGTTTTATAATGTGCAGTTTGCGGGACGCTCTGTTGTACCTGTAATGGTCTTGGCGTAGACCGTCATGTAGGCTCTGGGGTTTGCTTGCCAATTGGAGTCCAAGTGGGTTTTCAGTTGTGAGGCAAGAGTTTTTTTCAGAGAAAAGGAATATTTGACTTATATCTTTAGTTTTTGTCAATGTCTGGGTCAAGTACAGGCTTTCTAAGGATTGCTGTAACAACTGCAACTTTGAGTTTCTTTGCAGATTTCTGGAGAACTACATATACAAGTTTACAGTTAACCATTTCTAAGAAGACCTGTGTTTCCAACATTAGTTTAGGGGGCACCCACAGTTGAACTGGGGACCCTTTGATCTGCAGTCAAATGCTCTACCACTGAGATATACCCCCAGTTGTTTTATAATGTGAAGTTTGCGGGACGCTCTGTTGTACCTGTAATGGTCTTGGCGTAGACCGTCATGTAGGCTCTGGGGTTTGTTTGCCAATTGGAGTCCAAGTGGGTTTCCAGTTGTGAGGCAAGAGTTTTTTTCAGACATCTTTCAGAGAAAAGTGATTTGAAATAGATCTGTAGTTGTCCTAGAAGTCTGGGTCAAGTCCAGGCTTTCTTGGGATAGGCCTAGAAGCTGAAACTTTGAGTTGTTTGGCAGCTTTCTTGAGAACTACTTGTTAAATCATTTCTATAAAGACCAGTGTTTCTGTGTTTCCAACATTGGTTTAGGGGGCACCCAGAGTTGAACTGGGGACCCTTTGATCTGCAGTCAAATGCTCTACCACTGAGCTATACCCCCAGTTGCTTTATCATGTGCAGTTTGCGGGACGCTCTGTTGTACCTGTAATGGTCTTGGCGTAGACCGTCATGTAGGCTCTGGGGTTTGTTTGCCAATTGGAGTCCAAGTGGGTTTCCAGTTGTGAGGCAAGAGTTTTTTTCAGACATCTTTCAGAGAAAAGTTAGATTTGAAATAGATCTGTAGTTGTCCTAGAAGTCTGGGTCAAGTCCAGGCTTTCTTGGGATAGGCCTAGAAGCTGAAACTTTGAGTTGTTTGGCAGCTTTCTTGAGAACTACTTGTTAAATCATTTCTATAAAGACCGGTGTTTTTGTGTTTCCAACATTGGTTTAGGGGGCACCCAGAGTTGAACTGGGGACCCTTTGATCTGCAGTCAAATGCTCTACCACTGAGCTATACCCCCAGTTGTTTTATCATGTGAAGTTTGCGGGACGCTCTGTTGTACCTGTAATGGTCTTGGCGTAGACCGTCATGTAGGCTCTGGGGTTTGCTTGCCAATTGGAGTCCAAGTGGGTTTTCAGTTGTGAGGCAAGAGTTTTTTTCAGAGAAAAGGAATATTTGACTTATATCTTTAGTTTTTGTCAATGTCTGGGTCAAGTACAGGCTTTTTAAGGATTGCTGTAACAACTGCAACTTTGAGTTTCTTTGCAGATTTCTGGAGAACTACATATACAAGTTTACAGTTAACCATTTCTAAGAAGACCTGTGTTTCCAACATTAGTTTAGGGGGCACCCACAGTTGAACTGGGGACCCTTTGATCTGCAGTCAAATGCTCTACCACTGAGATATACCCCCAGTTGTTTTATAATGTGAAGTTTGCGGGACGCTCTGTTGTACCTGTAATGGTCTTGGCGTAGACCGTCATGTAGGCTCTGGGGTTTGTTTGCCAATTGGAGTCCAAGTGGGTTTCCAGTTGTGAGGCAAGAGTTTTTTTCAGACATCTTTCAGAGAAAAGTTGATTTGAAATAGATCTGTAGTTGTCCTAGAAGTCTGGGTCAAGTCCAGGCTTTCTTGGGATAGGCCTAGAAGCTGAAACTTTGAGTTGTTTGGCAGCTTTCTTGAGAACTACTTGTTAAATCATTTCTATAAAGACCAGTGTTTCTGTGTTTCCAACATTGGTTTAGGGGGCACCCAGAGTTGAACTGGGGACCCTTTGATCTGCAGTCAAATGCTCTACCACTGAGCTATACCCCCAGTTGTTTTATCATGTGCAGTTTGCGGGACGCTCTGTTGTACCTGTAATGGTCTTGGCGTAGACCGTCATGTAGGCTCTGGGGTTTGTTTGCCAATTGGAGTCCAAGTGGGTTTCCAGTTGTGAGGCAAGAGTTTTTTTCAGACATCTTTCAGAGAAAAGTTAGATTTGAAATAGATCTGTAGTTGTCCTAGAAGTCTGGGTCAAGTCCAGGCTTTCTTGGGATAGGCCTAGAAGCTGAAACTTTGAGTTGTTTGGCAGCTTTCTTGAGAACTACTTGTTAAATCATTTCTATAAAGACCGGTGTTTCTGTGTTTCCAACATTGGTTTAGGGGGCACCCAGAGTTGAACTGGGGACCCTTTGATCTGCAGTCAAATGCTCTACCACTGAGCTATACCCCCAGTTGTTTTATCATGTGCAGTTTGCGGGACGCTCTGTTGTACCTGTAATGGTCTTGGCGTAGACCGTCATGTAGGCTCTGGGGTTTGCTTGCCAATTGGAGTCCAAGTGGGTTTTCAGTTGTGAGGCAAGAGTTTTTTTCAGAGAAAAGGAATATTTGACTTATATCTTTAGTTTTTGTCAATGTCTGGGTCAAGTACAGGCTTTTTAAGGATTGCTGTACCAACTGCAACTTTGAGTTTTTTTGCAGATTTCTGGAGAACTACATATACAAGTTTACAGTTAACCATTTCTATAAAGACCGGTGTTTCTGTGTTTCCAACATTGGTTTAGGGGGCACCCAGAGTTGAACTGGGGACCCTTTGATCTGCAGTCAAATGCTCTACCACTGAGCTATACCCCCAGTTGTTTTATCATGTGCAGTTTGCGGGACGCTCTGTTGTACCTGTAATGGTCTTGGCGTAGACCGTCATGTAGGCTCTGGGGTTTGTTTGCCAATTGGAGTCCAAGTGGGTTTCCAGTTGTGAGGCAAGAGTTTTTTTCAGACATCTTTCAGAGAAAAGTTAGATTTGAAATAGATCTGTAGTTGTCCTAGAAGTCTGGGTCAAGTCCAGGCTTTCTTGGGATAGGCCTAGAAGCTGAAACTTTGAGTTGTTTGGCAGCTTTCTTGAGAACTACTTGTTAAATCATTTCTATAAAGACCGTGTTTTTGTGTTTCCAACATTGGTTTAGGGGGCACCCAGAGTTGAACTGGGGACCCTTTGATCTGCAGTCAAATGCTCTACCACTGAGCTATACCCCCAGTTGTTTTATAATGTGAAGTTTGCGGGACGCTCTGTTGTACCTGTAATGGTCTTGGCGTAGACCGTCATGTAGGCTCTGGGGTTTGTTTGCCAATTGGAGTCCAAGTGGGTTTCCAGTTGTGAGGCAAGAGTTTTTTTCAGACATCTTTCAGAGAAAAGTTAGATTTGAAATAGATCTGTAGTTGTCCTAGAAGTCTGGGTCAAGTCCAGGCTTTCTTGGGATAGGCCTAGAAGCTGAAACTTTGAGTTGTTTGGCAGCTTTCTTGAGAACTACTTGTTAAATCATTTCTATAAAGACCGGTGTTTCTGTGTTTCCAACATTGGTTTAGGGGGCACCCAGAGTTGAACTGGGGACCCTTTGATCTGCAGTCAAATGCTCTACCACTGAGCTATACCCCCAGTTGTTTTATCATGTGCAGTTTGCGGGACGCTCTGTTGTACCTGTAATGGTCTTGGCGTAGACCGTCATGTAGGCTCTGGGGTCTGTTTGCCAATTGGAGTCCAAGTGGGTTTTCAGTTGTGAGGCAAGAGTTTTTTTCAGAGAAAAGGAATATTTGACTTATATCTTTAGTTTTTGTCAATGTCTGGGTCAAGTACAGGCTTTTTAAGGATTGCTGTACCAACTGCAACTTTGAGTTTTTTTGCAGATTTCTGGAGAACTACATATACAAGTTTACAGTTAACCATTTCTATAAAGACCGGTGTTTCTGTGTTTCCAACATTGGTTTAGGGGGCACCCAGAGTTGAACTGGGGACCCTTTGATCTGCAGTCAAATGCTCTACCACTGAGCTATACCCCCAGTTGTTTTATCATGTGCAGTTTGCGGGACGCTCTGTTGTACCTGTAATGGTCTTGGCGTAGACCGTCATGTAGGCTCTGGGGTTTGTTTGCCAATTGGAGTCCAAGTGGGTTTCCAGTTGTGAGGCAAGAGTTTTTTTCAGACATCTTTCAGAGAAAAGTTAGATTTGAAATAGATCTGTAGTTGTCCTGGAAGTCTGGGTCAAGTCCAGGCTTTCTTGGGATAGACCTAGAAGCTGAAACTTTGAGTTGTTTGGCAGCTTTCTTGAGAACTACTTGTTAAATCATTTCTATAAAGACCGGTGTTTCTGTGTTTCCAACATTGGTTTAGGGGGCACCCAGAGTTGAACTGGGGACCCTTTGATCTGCAGTCCAAAGCTCTACCGCTGAGCTATACCCCCAGTTGTTTTATCATGTGCAGTTTGCGGGACGCTCTGTTGTACCTGTAATGGTCTTGGCGTAGACCGTCATGTAGGCTCTGGGGTTTGTTTGCCAATTGGAGTCCAAGTGGGTTTCCAGTTGTGAGGCAAGAGTTTTTTTCAGACATCTTTCAGAGAAAAGTTAGATTTGAAATAGATCTGTAGTTGTCCTAGAAGTCTGGGTCAAGTCAAGGCTTTCTTGGGATAGGCCTAGAAGCTGAAACTTTGAGTTGTTTGGCAGCTTTCTTGAGAACTACTTGTTAAATCATTTCTATAAAGACCTGTATTTTTGTGTTTCCAACATTGGTTTAGGGGACACCCAGAGTTGAACTTTGATCTGCAGTCAAATGCTCTACCACTGAGCTATACCCCCAGTTGTTTTATCATGTGCAGTTTGCGGGACGCTCTGTTGTACCTGTAATGGTCTTGGCGTAGACCGTCATGTAGGCTCTGGGGTTTGTTTGCCAATTGGAGTCCAAGTGGGTTTCCAGTTGTGAGGCAAGAGTTTTTTTCAGACATCTTTCAGAGAAAAGTTAGATTTGAAATAGATCTGTAGTTGTCCTAGAAGTCTGGGTCAAGTCCAGGCTTTCTTGGGATAGGCCTAGAAGCTGAAACTTTGAGTTGTTTGGCAGCTTTCTTGAGAACTACTTGTTAAATCATTTCTATAAAGACCGGTGTTTCTGTGTTTCCAACATTGGTTTAGGGGGCACCCAGAGTTGAACTGGGGACCCTTTGATCTGCAGTCAAATGCTCTACCACTGAGCTATACCCCCAGTTGTTTTATCATGTGCAGTTTGCGGGACGCTCTGTTGTACCTGTAATGGTCTTGGCGTAGACCGTCATGTAGGCTCTGGGGTTTGTTTGCCAATTGGAGTCCAAGTGGGTTTTCAGTTGTGAGGCAAGAGTTTTTTTCAGAGAAAAGGAATATTTGAGTTATATCTTTAGTTTTTGTCGATGTCTGGGTCAAGTACAGGCTTTTTAAGGATTGCTGTAACAACTGCAACTTTGAGTTTCTTTGCAGATTTCTGGAGAACTACATATACAAGTTTACAGTTAACCATTTCTAAGAAGACCTGTGTTTCCAACATTAGTTTAGGGGGCACCCACAGTTGAACTGGGGACCCTTTGATCTGCAGTCAAATGCTCTACCACTGAGATATACCCCCAGTTGTTTTATAATGTGAAGTTTGCGGGACGCTCTGTTGTGCCTGTAATGGTCTTGGCGTAGACCGTCATGTAGGCTCTGGGGTTTGTTTGCCAATTGGAGTCCAAGTGGGTTTCTAGTTGTGGGGTCAAGTCCAGGCTTTCTTGGGATAGGCCTAGAAGCTGAAACTTTGAGTTGTTTGGCAGCTTTCTTGAGAACTACTTGTTAAATCATTTCTATAAAGACCTGTATTTTTGTGTTTCCAACATTGGTTTAGGGGACACCCAGAGTTGAACTTTGATCTGCAGTCAAATGCTCTACCACTGAGCTATACCCCCAGTTGTTTTATAATGTGAAGTTTGCGGGACGCTCTGTTGTACCTGTAATGGTCTTGGCGTAGACCGTCATGTAGGCTCTGGGGTTTGTTTGCCAATTGGAGTCCAAGTGGGTTTCCAGTTGTGAGGCAAGAGTTTTTTTCAGACATCTTTCAGAGAAAAGTTAGATTTGAAATAGATCTGTAGTTGTCCTAGAAGTCTGGGTCAAGTCCAGGCTTTCTTGGGATAGGCCTAGAAGCTGAAACTTTGAGTTGTTTGGCAGCTTTCTTGAGAACTACTTGTTAAATCATTTCTATAAAGACCTGTATTTTTGTGTTTCCAACATTGGTTTAGGGGACACCCAGAGTTGAACTTTGATCTGCAGTCAAATGCTCTACCACTGAGCTATACCCCCAGTTGAGGCAGTTTGCGGGACGCTCTGTTGTACCTGTAATGGTCTTGGCGTAGACCGTCATGTAGGCTCTGGGGTTTGTTTGCCAATTGGAGTCCAAGTGGGTTTTCAGTTGTGAGGCAAGAGTTTTTTTCAGAGAAAAGGAATATTTGAGTTATATCTTTAGTTTTTGTCGATGTCTGGGTCAAGTACAGGCTTTTTAAGGATTGCTGTAACAACTGCAACTTTGAGTTTCTTTGCAGATTTCTGGAGAACTACATATACAAGTTTACAGTTAACCATTTCTAAGAAGACCTGTGTTTCCAACATTAGTTTAGGGGGTGGGTGAAGTGGGTTTCTAGTTGTGGGGTCAAGTCCAGGCTTTCTTGGGATAGGCCTAGAAGCTGAAACTTTGAGTTGTTTGGCAGCTTTCTTGAGAACTACTTGTTAAATCATTTCTATAAAGACCTGTATTTTTGTGTTTCCAACATTGGTTTAGGGGGCACCCAGAGTTGAACTTTGATCTGCAGTCAAATGCTCTACCACTGAGCTATACCCCCAGTTGTTTTATCATGTGCAGTTTGCGGGACGCTCTGTTGTACCTGTAATGGTCTTGGCGTAGACTGTCATGTAGGCTCTGGGGTTTGCTTGCCAATTGGAGTCCAAGTGGGTTTTCAGTTGTGAGGCAAGAGTTTTTTTCAGAGAAAAGGAATATTTGACTTATATCTTTAGTTTTTGTCGATGTCTGGGTCAAGTACAGTTTTTTTAAAGATTGCTGTACCAACTGCAACTTTGAGTTTTTTTGCAGATTTCTGGAGAACTACATATACAAGTTTACAGTTAACCATTTCTATAAAGACCGGTGTTTCTGTGTTTCCAACATTGGCTTAGGGGGCACCCAAAGTTGAACTGGGGACCCTTTGATCTGCAGTTAAATGCTCTACCACTGAGCTATACCCCCAGTTGTTTTATCATGTGCAGTTTGCGGGACGCTCTGTTGTACCTGTAATGGTCTTGGCGTAGACCGTCATGTAGGCTCTGGGGTCTGTTTGCCAATTGGAGTCCAAATGGGTTTCCAGTTGTGAGGCAAGAGTTTTTTTCAGACATCTTTCAGAGAAAAGTTAGATTTGAAATAGATCTGTAGTTGTCCTGGAAGTCTGGGTCAAGTCCAGGCTTTCTTGGGATAGACCTAGAAGCTGAAACTTTGAGTTGTTTGGCAGCTTTCTTGAGAACTACTTGTTAAATCATTTCTATAAAGACCAGTGTTTCTGTATTTCCAACATTGGTTTAGGGGGCACCCAGAGTTGAACTGGGGACCCTTTGATCTGCAGTCAAATGCTCTACCACTGAGCTATACCCCCAGTTGCTTTATCATGTGCAGTTTGCGGGACGCTCTGTTGTACCTGTAATGGTCTTGGCGTTGACTGTCATGTAGGCTCTGGGGTTTGCTTGCCAATTGGAGTCCAAGTGGGTTTTCAGTTGTGAGGCAAGAGTTTTTTTCAGAGAAAAGGAATATTTGACTTATATCTTTAGTTTTTGTCAATGTCTGGGTCAAGTACAGGCTTTTTAAGGATTGCTGTACCAACTGCAACTTTGAGTTTTTTTGCAGATTTCTGGAGAACCACATATACAAGTTTACAGTTAACCATTTCTATAAAGACCGGTGTTTCTGTGTTTCCAACATTGGTTTAGGGGGCACCCAGAGTTGAACTGGGGACCCTTTGATCTGCAGTCAAATGCTCTACCACTGAGCTATACCCCCAGTTGTTTTATCATGTGCAGTTTGCGGGACGCTCTGTTGTACCTGTAATGGTCTTGGCGTAGACCGTCATGTAGGCTCTGGGGTTTGTTTGCCAATTGGAGTCCAAGTGGGTTTTCAGTTGTGAGGCAAGAGTTTTTTTCAGAAAAAAGGAATATTTGAGTTATATCTTTAGTTTTTGTCAATGTCTGGGTCAAGTACAGGCTTTTTAAGGATTGCTGTAACAACTGCAACTTTGAGTTTCTTTGCAGATTTCTGGAGAACTACATATACAAGTTTACAGTTAACCATTTCTATAAAGACCTGTGTTTCTGTGTTTCCAACATTGGTTTAGGGGGCACCCAGAGTTGAACTGGGGACCCTTTGATCTGCAGTCAAATGCTCTACCACTGAGCTATACCCCCAGTTGTTTTATAATGTGCAGTTTGCGGGACGCTCTGTTGTACCTGTAATGGTCTTGGCGTAGACCGTCATGTAGGCTCTGGGGTTTGTTTGCCAATTGGAGTCCAAGTGGGTTTCCAGTTGTGAGGCAAGAGTTTTTTTCAGACATCTTTCAGAGAAAAGGTAGATTTGAAACAGATCTGTAGTTGTCCTGGAAGTCTGGGTCAAGTCCAGGCTTTCTTGGGATAGACCTAGAAGCTGAAACTTTGAGTTGTTTGGCAGCTTTCTTGAGAACTACTTGTTAAATCATTTCTATAAAGACCGGTGTTTCTGTGTTTCCAACATTGGTTTAGGGGGCACCCAGAGTTGAACTGGGGACCCTTTGATCTGCAGTCAAATGCTCTACCACTGAGCTATACCCCCAGTTGTTTTATCATGTGCAGTTTGCGGGACGCTCTGTTGTACCTGTAATGGTCTTGGCGTAGACCGTCATGTAGGCTCTGGGGTTTGTTTGCCAATTGGAGTCCAAGTGGGTTTTCAGTTGTGAGGCAAGAGTTTTTTTCAGAGAAAAGGAATATTTGAGTTATATCTTTAGTTTTTGTCGATGTCTGGGTCAAGTACAGGCTTTTTAAGGATTGCTGTAACAACTGCAACTTTGAGTTTCTTTGCAGATTTCTGGAGAACTACATATACAAGTTTACAGTTAACCATTTCTAAGAAGACCTGTGTTTCCAACATTAGTTTAGGGGGCACCCACAGTTGAACTGGGGACCCTTTGATCTGCAGTCAAATGCTCTACCACTGAGATATACCCCCAGTTGTTTTATAATGTGAAGTTTGCGGGACGCTCTGTTGTGCCTGTAATGGTCTTGGCGTAGACCGTCATGTAGGCTCTGGGGTTTGTTTGCCAATTGGAGTCCAAGTGGGTTTCTAGTTGTGGGGTCAAGTCCAGGCTTTCTTGGGATAGGCCTAGAAGCTGAAACTTTGAGTTGTTTGGCAGCTTTCTTGAGAACTACTTGTTAAATCATTTCTATAAAGACCTGTATTTTTGTGTTTCCAACATTGGTTTAGGGGACACCCAGAGTTGAACTTTGATCTGCAGTCAAATGCTCTACCACTGAGCTATACCCCCAGTTGTTTTATAATGTGAAGTTTGCGGGACGCTCTGTTGTACCTGTAATGGTCTTGGCGTAGACCGTCATGTAGGCTCTGGGGTTTGTTTGCCAATTGGAGTCCAAGTGGGTTTTCAGTTGTGAGGCAAGAGTTTTTTTCAGACATCTTTCAGAGAAAAGTTAGATTTGAAATAGATCTGTAGTTGTCCTAGAAGTCTGGGTCAAGTCCAGGCTTTCTTGGGATAGGCCTAGAAGCTGAAACTTTGAGTTGTTTGGCAGCTTTCTTGAGAACTACTTGTTAAATCATTTCTATAAAGACCTGTATTTTTGTGTTTCCAACATTGGTTTAGGGGACACCCAGAGTTGAACTTTGATCTGCAGTCAAATGCTCTACCACTGAGCTATACCCCCAGTTGTTTTATCATGTGCAGTTTGCGGGACGCTCTGTTGTACCTGTAATGGTCTTGGCGTAGACTGTCATGTAGGCTCTGGGGTTTGTTTGCCAATTGGAGTCCAAGTGGGTTTCCAGTTGTGAGGCAAGAGTTTTTTTCAGACATCTTTCAGAGAAAAGTTAGATTTGAAATAGATCTGCAGTTGTCCTAGAAGTCTGGGTCAAGTCCAGGCTTTCTTGGGATAGGCCTAGAAGCTGAAACTTTGAGTTGTTTGGCAGCTTTCTTGAGAACTACTTGTTAAATCATTTCTATAAAGACCGGTGTTTCTGTGTTTCCAACATTGGTTTAGGGGGCACCCAGAGTTGAACTGGGGACCCTTTGATCTGCAGTCAAATGCTCTACCACTGAGCTATACCCCCAGTTGTTTTATCATGTGCAGTTTGCGGGACGCTCTGTTGTACCTGTAATGGTCTTGGCGTAGACTGTCATGTAGGCTCTGGGGTTTGCTTGCCAATTGGAGTCCAAGTGGGTTTTCAGTTGTGAGGCAAGAGTTTTTTTCAGAGAAAAGGAATATTTGACTTATATCTTTAGTTTTTGTCGATGTCTGGGTCAAGTACAGTTTTTTTAAAGATTGCTGTACCAACTGCAACTTTGAGTTTTTTTGCAGATTTCTGGAGAACTACATATACAAGTTTACAGTTAACCATTTCTATAAAGACCGGTGTTTCTGTGTTTCCAACATTGGCTTAGGGGGCACCCAAAGTTGAACTGGGGACCCTTTGATCTGCAGTCAAATGCTCTACCACTGAGCTATACCCCCAGTTGTTTTATCATGTGCAGTTTGCGGGACGCTCTGTTGTACCTGTAATGGTCTTGGCGTAGACCGTCATGTAGGCTCTGGGGTCTGTTTGCCAATTGGAGTCCAAGTGGGTTTCCAGTTGTGAGGCAAGAGTTTTTTTCAGACATCTTTCAGAGAAAAGTTAGATTTGAAATAGATCTGTAGTTGTCCTAGAAGTCTGGGTCAAGTCCAGGCTTTCTTGGGATAGGCCTAGAAGCTGAAACTTTGAGTTGTTTGGCAGCTTTCTTGAGAACTACTTGTTAAATCATTTCTATAAAGACCGGTGTTTCTGTGTTTCCAACATTGGTTTAGGGGGCACCCAGAGTTGAACTGGGGACCCTTTGATCTGCAGTCAAATGCTCTACCACTGAGCTATACCCCCAGTTGTTTTATCATGTGCAGTTTGCGGGACGCTCTGTTGTACCTGTAATGGTCTTGGCGTAGACCGTCATGTAGGCTCTGGGGTTTGTTTGCCAATTGGAGTCCAAGTGGGTTTTCAGTTGTGAGGCAAGAGTTTTTTTCAGAGAAAAGGAATATTTGAGTTATATCTTTAGTTTTTGTCGATGTCTGGGTCAAGTACAGGCTTTTTAAGGATTGCTGTAACAACTGCAACTTTGAGTTTCTTTGCAGATTTCTGGAGAACTACATATACAAGTTTACAGTTAACCATTTCTAAGAAGACCTGTGTTTCCAACATTAGTTTAGGGGGCACCCACAGTTGAACTGGGGACCCTTTGATCTGCAGTCAAATGCTCTACCACTGAGATATACCCCCAGTTGTTTTATAATGTGAAGTTTGCGGGACGCTCTGTTGTGCCTGTAATGGTCTTGGCGTAGACCGTCATGTAGGCTCTGGGGTTTGTTTGCCAATTGGAGTCCAAGTGGGTTTCTAGTTGTGGGGTCAAGTCCAGGCTTTCTTGGGATAGGCCTAGAAGCTGAAACTTTGAGTTGTTTGGCAGCTTTCTTGAGAACTACTTGTTAAATCATTTCTATAAAGACCTGTATTTTTGTGTTTCCAACATTGGTTTAGGGGACACCCAGAGTTGAACTTTGATCTGCAGTCAAATGTCTACCACATATACCCCCAGTTGTTTTATCATGCAGTTTCGGGACGCTCTGTTGTACCTGTAATGGTCTTGGCGTAGACCGTCATGTAGGCTCTGGGGTTTGCTTGCCAATTGGAGTCCAAGTGTCAGTTGTGAGGCAAGAGTTTTTTCAGAGAAAGGAATATTTGACTTATATCTTTAGTTTTCGTCGATGTCTGGGTCAAGTACAGGCTTTTAAAGATTGCTGTACCAACTGCAACTTTGAGTTTTTTGGCAGATTTCTGGAGAACTACTTATACAAGTTTACAGAACCATTTCTATAAAGACCAGTGTTTCTGTGTTTCCAACAGGGGGCACCCAGAGTTGAACTGGGACCCTTGATCTGCAGTCAAATGCTCTACCACTGAGCTATACCCCCAGTTGTTTTATCATGTGCAGTTTGCGGGACGCTCTGTTGTACCTGTAATGGTCTTGGCGTAGACCGTCATGTAGGCTCTGGGGTTTGTTTGCCAATTGGAGTCCAAGTGGGTTTCCAGTTGTGAGGCAAGAGTTTTTTTCAGACATCTTTCAGAGAAAAGTTAGATTTGAAATAGATCTGCAGTTGTCCTAGAAGTCTGGGTCAAGTCCAGGCTTTCTTGGGATAGGCCTAGAAGCTGAAACTTTGAGTTGTTTGGCAGCTTTCTTGAGAACTACTTGTTAAATCATTTCTATAAAGACCAGTGTTTCTGTGTTTCCAACATTGGTTTAGGGGGCACCCAGAGTTGAACTGGGGACCCTTTGATCTGCAGTCAAATGCTCTACCACTGAGATATACCCCCAGTTGTTTTATAATGTGAAGTTTGCGGGACGCTCTGTTGTGCCTGTAATGGTCTTGGCGTAGACCGTCATGTAGGCTCTGGGGTTTGTTTGCCAATTGGAGTCCAAGTGGGTTTCTAGTTGTGGGGTCAAGTCCAGGCTTTCTTGGGATAGGCCTAGAAGCTGAAACTTTGAGTTGTTTGGCAGCTTTCTTGAGAACTACTTGTTAAATCATTTCTATAAAGACCTGTATTTCTGTGTTTCCAACATTGGTTTAGGGGGCACCCAGAGTTGAACTGGGGACCCTTTGATCTGCAGTCAAATGCTCTACCACTGAGCTATACCCCCAGTTGTTTTATCATGTGCAGTTTGCGGGACGCTCTGTTGTACCTGTAATGGTCTTGGCGTAGACCGTCATGTAGGCTCTGGGGTTTGCTTGCCAATTGGAGTCCAAGTGGGTTTTCAGTTGTGAGGCAAGAGTTTTTTTCAGAGAAAAGGAATATTTGACTTATATCTTTAGTTTTTGTCGATGTCTGGGTCAAGTACAGGCTTTTTAAAGATTGCTGTACCAACTGCAACTTTGAGTTTTTTTGCAGATTTCTGGAGAACTACTTATACAAGTTTACAGTTAACCATTTCTATAAAGACCGGTGTTTCTGTGTTTCCAACATTGGCTTAGGGGGCACCCAGAGTTGAACTGGGGACCCTTTGATCTGCAGTCAAATGCTCTACCACTGAGCTATACCCCCAGTTGTTTTATCATGTGCAGTTTGCGGGACGCTCTGTTGTACCTGTAATGGTCTTGGCGTAGACCGTCATGTAGGCTCTGGGGTTTGTTTGCCAATTGGAGTCCAAGTGGGTTTCCAGTTGTGAGGCAAGAGTTTTTTTCAGACATCTTTCAGAGAAAAGTTAGATTTGAAATAGATCTGTAGTTGTCCTAGAAGTCTGGGTCAAGTCCAGGCTTTCTTGGGATAGGCCTAGAAGCTGAAACTTTGAGTTGTTTGGCAGCTTTCTTGAGAACTACTTGTTAAATCATTTCTATAAAGACCAGTGTTTCTGTATTTCCAACATTGGTTTAGGGGGCACCCAGAGTTGAACTGGGGACCCTTTGATCTGCAGTCAAATGCTCTACCACTGAGCTATACTCTGAGTTTTTTCAGAGAAAAGGAATATTTGAGTTATATCTTTAGTTTTTGTCGATGTCTGGGTCAAGTACAGGCTTTTTAAGGATTGCTGTAACAACTGCAACTTTGAGTTTCTTTGCAGATTTCTGGAGAACTACATATACAAGTTTACAGTTAACCATTTCTAAGAAGACCTGTGTTTCCAACATTAGTTTAGGGGGCACCCACAGTTGAACTGGGGACCCTTTGATCTGCAGTCAAATGCTCTACCACTGAGATATACCCCCAGTTGTTTTATAATGTGAAGTTTGCGGGACGCTCTGTTGTGCCTGTAATGGTCTTGGCGTAGACCGTCATGTAGGCTCTGGGGTTTGTTTGCCAATTGGAGTCCAAGTGGGTTTCTAGTTGTGGGGTCAAGTCCAGGCTTTCTTGGGATAGGCCTAGAAGCTGAAACTTTGAGTTGTTTGGCAGCTTTCTTGAGAACTACTTGTTAAATCATTTCTATAAAGACCTGTATTTTTGTGTTTCCAACATTGGTTTAGGGGGCACCCAGAGTTGAACTGGGGACCCTTTGATCTGCAGTCAAATGCTCTACCACTGAGCTATACCCCCAGTTGTTTTATCATGTGCAGTTTGCGGGACGCTCTGTTGTACCTGTAATGGTCTTGGCGTAGACTGTCATGTAGGCTCTGGGGTTTGCTTGCCAATTGGAGTCCAAGTGGGTTTTCAGTTGTGAGGCAAGAGTTTTTTTCAGAGAAAAGGAATATTTGACTTATATCTTTAGTTTTTGTCGATGTCTGGGTCAAGTACAGGCTTTTTAAAGATTGCTGTACCAACTGCAACTTTGAGTTTTTTTGCAGATTTCTGGAGAACTACATATACAAGTTTACAGTTAACCATTTCTATAAAGACCAGTGTTTCTGTGTTTCCAACATTGGCTTAGGGGGCACCCAGAGTTGAACTGGGGACCCTTTGATCTGCAGTCAAATGCTCTACCACTGAGCTATACCCCCAGTTGTTTTATCATGTGCAGTTTGCGGGACGCTCTGTTGTACCTGTAATGGTCTTGGCGTAGACCGTCATGTAGGCTCTGGGGTCTGTTTGCCAATTGGAGTCCAAGTGGGTTTCCAGTTGTGAGGCAAGAGTTTTTTTCAGACATCTTTCAGAGAAAAGTTAGATTTGAAATAGATCTGTAGTTGTCCTAGAAGTCTGGGTCAAGTCCAGGCTTTCTTGGGATAGGCCTAGAAGCTGAAACTTTGAGTTGTTTGGCAGCTTTCTTGAGAACTACTTGTTAAATCATTTCTATAAAGACCAGTGTTTCTGTGTTTCCAACATTGGTTTAGGGGGCACCCAGAGTTGAACTGGGGACCCTTTGATCTGCAGTCAAATGCTCTACCACTGAGCTATACCCCCAGTTGTTTTATCATGTGCAGTTTGCGGGACGCTCTGTTGTACCTGTAATGGTCTTGGCGTAGACTGTCATGTAGGCTCTGGGGTTTGCTTGCCAATTGGAGTCCAAGTGGGTTTTCAGTTGTGAGGCAAGAGTTTTTTTCAGAGAAAAGGAATATTTGACTTATATCTTTAGTTTTTGTCAATGTCTGGGTCAAGTACAGGCTTTTTAAGGATTGCTGTACCAACTGCAACTTTGAGTTTTTTTGCAGATTTCTGGAGAACTACATATACAAGTTTACAGTTAACCATTTCTATAAAGACCGGTGTTTCTGTGTTTCCAACATTGGTTTAGGGGGCACCCAGAGTTGAACTGGGGACCCTTTGATCTGCAGTCAAATGCTCTACCACTGAGCTATACCCCCAGTTGTTTTATCATGTGCAGTTTGCGGGACGCTCTGTTGTACCTGTAATGGTCTTGGCGTAGACCGTCATGTAGGCTCTGGGGTTTGTTTGCCAATTGGAGTCCAAGTGGGTTTCCAGTTGTGAGGCAAGAGTTTTTTTCAGACATCTTTCAGAGAAAAGTTAGATTTGAAATAGATCTGTAGTTGTCCTGGAAGTCTGGGTCAAGTCCAGGCTTTCTTGGGATAGGCCTAGAAGCTGAAACTTTGAGTTGTTTGGCAGCTTTCTTGAGAACTACTTGTTAAATCATTTCTATAAAGACCGGTGTTTCTGTGTTTCCAACATTGGTTTAGGGGGCACCCAGAGTTGAACTGGGGACCCTTTGATCTGCAGTCAAATGCTCTACCACTGAGCTATACCCCCAGTTGTTTTATCATGTGCAGTTTGCGGGACGCTCTGTTGTACCTGTAATGGTCTTGGCGTAGACTGTCATGTAGGCTCTGGGGTTTGCTTGCCAATTGGAGTCCAAGTGGGTTTTCAGTTGTGAGGCAAGAGTTTTTTTCAGAGAAAAGGAATATTTGACTTATATCTTTAGTTTTTGTCGATGTCTGGGTCAAGTACAGGCTTTTTAAAGATTGCTGTACCAACTGCAACTTTGAGTTTTTTTGCAGATTTCTGGAGAACTACTTATACAAGTTTACAGTTAACCATTTCTATAAAGACCAGTGTTTCTGTGTTTCCAACATTGGCTTAGGGGGCACCCAGAGTTGAACTGGGGACCCTTTGATCTGCAGTCAAATGCTCTACCACTGAGCTATACCCCCAGTTGTTTTATCATGTGCAGTTTGCGGGACGCTCTGTTGTACCTGTAATGGTCTTGGCGTAGACCGTCATGTAGGCTCTGGGGTCTGTTTGCCAATTGGAGTCCAAGTGGGTTTCCAGTTGTGAGGCAAGAGTTTTTTTCAGACATCTTTCAGAGAAAAGTTAGATTTGAAATAGATCTGCAGTTGTCCTAGAAGTCTGGGTCAAGTCCAGGCTTTCTTGGGATAGGCCTAGAAGCTGAAACTTTGAGTTGTTTGGCAGCTTTCTTGAGAACTACTTGTTAAATCATTTCTATAAAGACCAGTGTTTCTGTATTTCCAACATTGGTTTAGGGGGCACCCAGAGTTGAACTGGGGACCCTTTGATCTGCAGTCAAATGCTCTACCACTGAGCTATACCCCCAGTTGCTTTATCATGTGCAGTTTGCGGGACGCTCTGTTGTACCTGTAATGGTCTTGGCGTAGACCGTCATGTAGGCTCTGGGGTTTGCTTGCCAATTGGAGTCCAAGTGGGTTTTCAGTTGTGAGGCAAGAGTTTTTTTCAGAGAAAAGGAATATTTGACTTATATCTTTAGTTTTTGTCAATGTCTGGGTCAAGTACAGGCTTTTTAAGGATTGCTGTACCAACTGCAACTTTGAGTTTTTTTGCAGATTTCTGGAGAACTACATATACAAGTTTACAGTTAACCATTTCTATAAAGACCTGTGTTTCTGTGTTTCCAACATTGGTTTAGGGGGCACCCAGAGTTGAACTGGGGACCCTTTGATCTGCAGTCAAATGCTCTACCACTGAGCTATACCCCCAGTTGTTTCATCATGTGCAGTTTGCGGGACGCTCTGTTGTACCTGTAATGGTCTTGGCGTAGACCGTCATGTAGGCTCTGGGGTTTGTTTGCCAATTGGAGTCCAAGTGGGTTTCCAGTTGTGAGGTAAGAGTTTTTTTCAGACATCTTTCAGAGAAAAGTTAGATTTGAAATAGATCTGTAGTTGTCCTAGAAGTCTGGGTCAAGTCCAGGCTTTCTTGGGATAGGCCTAGAAGCTGAAACTTTGAGTTG
Source organism: Ophiodon elongatus (assembly GCA_016806645.1). NCBI lineage: Eukaryota > Metazoa > Chordata > Actinopteri > Perciformes > Hexagrammidae > Ophiodon > Ophiodon elongatus. The sequence goes on along the minus strand of JACSYO010000393.1, from coordinate 214,177 downwards.
TTTGGCAGCTTTCTTGAGAACTACTTGTTAAATCATTTCTATAAAGACCGGTGTTTCTGTGTTTCCAACATTGGTTTAAGGGGCACCCAGAGTTGTACTGGGGATCCTTTGATCTGCAGTCAAATGCTCTACCACTGAGCTATACCCCCAGTTGTTTTGTCATGTGTAGAAGGAAACCAGCATTGGAACTTTGAGCTCAGTGAGGAGAAGACGCCCAACACCTGCAGGTTAAACTTCAACCAACACAGAAAGAAACGGTAAGAACAGGTGAGTCTTCATGCAGCCGGTGAACACATTTGTCATTAGTGTTACTCTGATAGAACATTTAGGGTAACTATTGAAATCAGATGATTCATACGTTTGTTTTGTTGTAACTGGCATGTAGTTAACTTTTAGCAGGACTAGCTCAGCTGGTGTTACTTACTCTATATATAAATATTGGATTTATCTAGTTTACTTCTTTGTTGATAACAAACTTAAACAAATATCTACATCCTGCTTGCTTTGTACAGACATTATTCATTTTTATAAAAAACTAAAAACTTTGCTTTTTATGTTAACATAAATGTCAAAAACTCTTGTCAAAGATTTTCAAATATATAACGTTATATTTTTAAAATATTAAATAAATTCTTAGACTGCAGTTATTTGAAAGATGCACAACCTAAGCAGGCCGGGGAACGAGGCCTGTGTGATATGTTTCAGAGTTGTAAGACTGGATTATCTTGCTCACGTCCTCTTGTTTATTCACGTTTTCTCCATCCTCCTGTCTTTATTTCATGATGACACAGTTGACTCACAGATGGAGGGACATCTAGAAGAAAAGACATGCAGCTCCATGACCTCATCAGAGGTAAACTTTAACTCATAGATATCACCATGAAATGTCCCCACTTGATTTCTCACATTGAGACAATCATTTTTTTGTATTACAAGTTTTCTGAAATGTTATGTTTAAATATGCAAATGAGGCATCATCTAAAATCAGAAAATGTTGTCAACAGCCATTTAATAAAATCTATTTCCTCCATTTTTATTAAGATGTAGTATAAATGAGGCTCTGAATGCTGTGTGAACAAACCCCTCTGTAGAAAGCTCCAGAATCTCTTCCAGAAGTAAAGAGTAAAGTTTGGTGATGTAAGAGCTACTGAAGTGGAGATTTCTGGATCAGAGTCTGAGAACAAACTCATTTATTAAAGAGATGTTTAGTTAAATTACAGACATGAAGAAGACTCTACAGGTGAAGAGGGTCAAAACATTAATGAGTAGATATCACCATGAAACTTCACCAGTTCATCACTCACATTAAGAGGAGGATTTATTGTATTACAAGTTTTCTAAAATGTTATGATTAAATATGCAAATGAGGCATTATTTAACGGTAACCTTTGGTGGATTTAGGAGAAAGCTACAGATGTAAACAGACAAAGTACTTGTATCTTTGGGTTTCTACTAGAACATGTTTACATGCTTTATTTTTCACATACAGTCTGTCTCAATCTACCTGTATTCAACCTCTGTCTATTTTGGCACATTTCAACAGAATTACGTTGCTAGGCAACAGCTTGGGTCCATGTTTACTTCCTGACAAACTGGGACACATTTAGAATGTTTAAAACTGTGAAATGGTCTACATAATATAATATAATATAATACAATCACATATATACATATATACATGTATATATATATACATATATATACGTATATATGTATATATGTGATCCTGTCTTGAAAGGCAGTTTCTGAATACATGAATAATATCTGTATTTACTTAGACAAAAACATCTCACTTTTTACGATATGGAATCATTAAATCAATTGATTTAACTGTGTTTTGCTCCAAACTCTTGCGACAAAGTGTTTTGAATTAGCCACCACTCTGATTGGCTGCTATTTTTCCCCGGTAAATGCAGCAGAGGCTCATGGGTATTGTAGTAGATAAACGGACCATTTCACAGCTTTAAATGTAAACATTGTAAATGTGTCCCAGTGGTATTTCCGGTGGCAGCGTATATGTTCAGTGTACTTCAAATGGTCGGCTGACAGGAAGTAAACGTGGACCGAAGATGTTGCCTAGCAACGCAATTCTGTAGAAACGCGCCATGAACACAGATATATTCAGACAGACAGTATAATGAAAATAAAGAGTTTTTTTAAACATTAAAGCATGTAAACATTTTCTAGTAGAAACCCAAAATATGAGTGTGAACCTGATCATGAGCACGATATTTATTGACAACGTACGATTACTGAGATCCACCAGTTAATATCCTCTTACACTCTTTCTGTCTTTTCTCTCGCTAAAATATTTTTGCTTCATAACAACAACAAAAAACAGACGTCCACAAATCCAGCCGGACCTCGTGGGGAAGGTGAGGAGAGTGTCATGGGGGAACAAGTGGAGCCACGTCAGTGTGCCAACACTCACACCTGTGAAGAGTGTGGGAGGAGTTTCACTACCCGAGGCAACTTAAGGACTCATCAGTCCGTTCATACAGGAGAGAAACCCTTCACCTGTGAGCAGTGTGGGAGGCGTTTCACTTGCCGAGGAGTTTGAAGACTCATCAGTCCGTTCATACAGGAGAGAAACCCTTCACCTGTGAGCAGTGTGGGAGGAGTTTCACTTGCCGAAGCAGTTTGAAGACTCATCAGTACGTTCATACTGGAGAGAAACTCTTCCTCTGTGAGTATTGTGGGAGGAGTTTCAGTCAAAGTGGCAGTTTGAAGACTCATCAGTACATTCATACAGGAGAGAAACCCTTCACCTGTGAGCAGTGTGGGAGGAGTTTCAGTCAAAGAGGCAGTTTGAAGAATCATCAGTACATTCATACTGGAGAGTAACCCTTCACCTGTGAGCAGTGTGGGAGGAGTTTCAGTCATAAAATGATGTGATTTGTAAAATAAAAAATATCTATACTGCATCTAACTTGAGTTGTCAAATGTAATTATCGTTCTTCCTCCAATTTCCTCCATTAAAGCTACAGCAGCTAAAACACAACACTAGGGCTGTGCGGTATACCGGTTTCAAATTTCCATACGGTATGAATTTTTCATATACCGTCATACCGGTGCATAGCCGTAACAACTGTTGTCGCTCTTCGGCAGGCAGCAGAATATATTGTTCACCGCCGAGGGTGCAGCGGTCGGAGCTACTTGTCTTACAGGTATTGAGATGGAGTCATGGTTATAACTTTATAACAACAATTAATAAGCTGAACATGGAGGGACTTAGGACCCAGGGGAATGTAGGTGAAAAAAACAGGAAGAGACAGATCGGAGAGCGGTGAACAGCTGTTCAGTTGGCTGCGGTCCTTTTCCGCGTCAATGAATGAATGTGTTTACTCTAAAAAAAAATACCGTGATATATCGTGAAACCGCCAGAATCTTACAAAATACCGTGATATGAATTTTTGGCCATACCGCCCAGCCCTACACAACACACAGATTACTCTCATACAAGTAAAAGATCTGAGTTCAAAATTTGACTGAAAGTTATGAGAATGAACCAAATGGTGGAATGTAACCAAGTATAATTACTTAAGTACAAATTCAAGATACTTTACTTGAGTTTTTCCATTTTATTCAACTTTTTACTTCCACTCCACGACACCTCAGAGGGAAATATTGTACTTTTCACTTCACTACATTTGTCGGACAGCTTTAGTTATGAGTTACTTTCAAACCCTTCCTAACTTCCCAAACTGAAAACAGTGTACAAAGGATTTAAAATAAGCTCCACCTGACAGGGATCACGTTTCTGCAAAATAAGTACTTTTATCACTATTGTTTGTAATCCGATTACCTCATTTTCTGTTTTCCAGTTCAGTGTGAGAACTCTAGTCTGTTTTGGGCTTGAACGAAGCTCTGAAGTCAGGCTGAATGTCTGAGGTGGATCTGAGGTGGACGGACAGCTGACAGGTGATCGTCTGGATTTGTTAAACTTCATCCCGGAGAATGTTTGCTCAAATATGTTGGTAGAGAGAAAGAGAAACAACATCTTCTGAATCAAAAAGGAGCATTGTTGTGTTGCTCTGCATGTTTCGTCTCGTAATGGCGATTCACATTGTAATCACAGAAACACCTGTCTTTATAGAAATAGTTGCCTGTAAAGTTGTATAAGTAGTTCTCGAGGAAGCTGCCAAGCAACTCAAAGTTGCAGCTGTTACCTAAAAAGCCTGGACTCGACCCAGACATCTAGGAAAACTACAGTCATATGTCAAATCTACCTTTTCTCTAAAATATTCCTGAACACACTGTTGCCTCACAACTGGAAACCCACTTGGACTCCAATTGGCAAACAAACCCCAGAGCCTACATGACGGTCTACGCCAAGACCATTACAGGTACAACAGAGCGTCCCGCAAACTGCACATGATAAAACAACTGGGGGTATAGCTCAGTGGTAGAGCATTTGACTGCAGATCAAAGGGTCCCCAGTTTAACTCTGGGTGCCCCCTAAACCAATGTTGGAAACAAAGAAACACCGGTCTTTATAGAATAATTAGTTCTTGAGAAAGCTACTGCCACCCAGCCACCCGCCAAAATGGGATTGACAGCACTGTTAAAAAGTCAGGCGCAGTCCTGGGTGAATTGCTTGCTGCCATAGGCTAAGGGTTTACCATCCCCCACGAGTCAAAAAGCGACCGGAACTCTTCCTTTGCAGCACAAGGGGTTTGTCGGACCTTTTTCAGTGTGGCTTAACCGGGAGAATATTTAAAATCGCAGCTACAATTGCTCAGTAAGTGATATTTACCATAAACAATTGTCTGAGGCTGGTGTTCGTTGGCTCATAGCTCGCTGAGGCTGTGGTTTATAGGGATTTTAGGGATATGTGCCAAATCCCTGGGTTGTTTGCTTTCGTTTGAGCTATCACAAGCCTATGTAGCATAAAGCTAACTCGTGTGAGGGCGACATATGGCGAGCGAGTCCTGTCGCTGGCAAGATATGAATATGAATATTTGGTTAATGCATTTGGTTGGTCTTGTTTAGTTGTGTTTGGAGAATGTACATATGGCTTACATGATCTTGTAGCCCGGATTTTGGTTGTTAATCTGATAGGCAACATCATTATATTCGTTCTTGATTGAACGACATTCCCACTGTGTATATATCTATATCTATATCTATATAGCTATAGATATAGATATAGATATAGATATATTTATATATATATTCACCTCTATGGCGGTGACGTGGACCTGCTCAGCCTCCTGAGCTGGACTTTGTACAGATTCATGCTGCAGTCAGGTGTCGTGGGTAACAGTTTCCTTTGTAGATGAGAGTGAGTCGTGCAGTCATGTGGTTTTTGTATCAGTGATGGAGTCATGCTACTGTACAGGTCCATATAAAGTCATAACAACTGCATCCGCTGTTGCCACAGTAATGAGGAAAAAAACCTCTGCTGCATTTCTTCCTGTTTTTTTCCCCGTGGTCAAGAGGTCCAATTTCCACATGACCTGGACCAGGGGGAAACCGGACACGCACACGCACACGCACACGCACACACACACACATTGAGAATATACCAGTGCTCATTAGCTCAGGTACCAGACATGAGGTGGAGACGTTTCCTATTATTCCAGGATGGATTTACATCCAGGGTGCAATGTGTCTGAAAGTCTATGGAAGCAAATAATAGTCATAAATCTTCTTAAATCTTTCACTCAAATTATGGTTTTAAAAGCAAAAATATTTCAGTGCTTTGAATCCATTGGTATTTTCAATATTAAGTTTTGAGTCGTGAATACATTTCACAACGAGCTTTTCAGATGGTTGAGTCTCATGTTTATGGCTGTATTGTGCCTTCACCGGACCGGGATCACAGGTCTCGGGAACGGGTGGACCCAAGAACAAGTTCCCAGCTCCATTATTTATTTATTTTGGAATTTGTCTTTTCACAAATATATATTAGCCTTTTGATCGGGTCCCCCCATGATACCTTTTTTTCTGGCTAAGTATTGTATCGGTGCAGCTCTCAAGCAGCTCATTATGACACATATTTACGTTCATTGTTTGGCATCGATCTCTAGTGGGCGGAGTAAATCTGACGGGAGAAACAGAGGAAGTCAGGTGGCGTCGTACGAAGAGAGGGTAAACAAACACAGGACTTTCACCCAGGTCGCTGCTGTTCAGGTCCCCCGTGAAACCAAAAGTAAACATGTTGACTTGTTTGACTTCTGTAAGTGAAGTTGAACCAACTACCTGGATTTGTTTCAATTCATGATGTTGCCACATCCTGTTTTAACAACGTGCAACTGTTGCTGGTGTTGGTTGACGTGTTTTAATTAAATAAACTGAAACTGAAAGTGATTTGTACGTTTTAGTTTGACGAGTGATTAGTTTTGAGTTTGTTGGTTATATTTGTGTGCTGAGATGAAGATGTGTGATGTGGAGAGCACGTGAAAGTGTTGGCAGTGTGGAGGTGGTGCATGGTGTTGGCTGTGTGGAGGTGGTGCATGGTGGCTGTGTGGAGGTGGTGCATGGTGGAGGTGGTGCATGGTGGAGGTGGTGCATGGTGGAGGTGGTGCATGGTGTTGGCCGTGTGGGGGTGGTGCATGGCGTTAACTGTGTGGAGGTGGTGCATGGTGGAGGTGGTGCATGGTGTTGGCTGTGTGGAGGTGGTGCATGGTGTTGGCTGTGTGGAGGTGGTGCATGGTGGCTGTGTGGAGGTGGTGCATGGTGGAGGTGGTGCATGGTGGAGGTGGTGCATGGTGGAGGTGGTGCATGGTGTGGCTGTGTGGAGGTGGTGCATGGGTTCTGTGTGGAGGTGGTGCATGGTGGAGGTGGTGCATGGTGTTGGCTGTGTGGAGGTGGTGCATGGTGTTGGCTGTGTGGAGGTGGTGCATGGTGGCTGTGTGGAGGTGGTGCATGGTGGAGGTGGTGCATGATGTTGGCTGTGTGGAGGTGGTGCATGGTGTTGGCTGTGTGGAGGTGGTGCATGGTGGAGGTGGTGCATGGTGTTGGCTGTGTGGAGGTGGTGCATGGTGGAGGTGGTGCATGGTGTTGGCTGTGTGGAGGTGGTGCATGGTGGAGGTGGTGCATGGTGGAGGTGGTCTGATCCTCAGATGCTCCTCACTCGCTGCCTCATTGTTTGTATATTTAGCTCCTCTGTTCCACTTCCTCTGCTGTTGACGTCGGGAAAACGCACAACAATCCCGCCATGATTCCTCCCCTCTCAGGATCTCCCCATCCCTCCCTCCCCCCTCCCCACTCCCCCCTCCCTCCTTTTCCTCCCTCACGCCTTCCCGTTGACTCCTCACTCGCTCTGCGTCTCATCAAAGCAGAGAGAAGCTGGAGAGTGATTCACTCACTCAGCCACAACAATGCCAACGGGCAGGCATGTTTTTCCGGCTCACGGTGATATTGAGATCTTGGAGGGAAACTCCACCAGAAATGACTCAGAATCCGTTTGGTGACAGAGTCTCGTGGTTCTACTAGATTTAAAAACGTTCTGCTTTGAAAAGCTTCACATTCTCCGATCAATGATTGATGTTGGATCAATGAGTTTTTGGGTTTTCTCAACATCAGAAACCTTCACGAGGACGGCCTGTATGAGATGGAAAACTTCACTGTTCAGAGTTCAGCCCCCCCCCCGAAACCCGGTTCTAAACCGAACCGGTTCTAAATGAGTAAAACCTGTTAGTATTGATGCGGTCTGGAGTTGTTGGTTCTGCTATCGGTACTTTATTCATCCAGGAGTGAGACGTCCTCGTCTCAAACCTCCTGTCTCTGTCTCTTTGTCTCTCTGTCTCTCTGTCTCTTTGTCTCTTTGTTACGTATCACGTTAGTGATGTCACACATCAGGTAACGTTAGTGATGTCACACATCAGGTAACGTTAGTGATGTCACACATCAGGTAACGTTAGTGATGTCACACATCAGGTAACGTTAGTGACGTCATACGGAGTCTGATCACATGATGAGGGATCATCAATGACAGATAATCACTGAGATCATTGATGAACTGAGAATAGAGTTTAAATGTTTTACAACTCAAGAAAAACTATTTGTTTACATACAAGAATATTGTTGAGTATAGTATCGATAAAATCCTAAAGATACCCGTCCCTACATAACATCCATTCATGGAATACATTATTTATAGATGGATATGTAATAATTGAGGAGTTTTCTGATGTGAAGATGATGAAGCTCCTCCCTGACATCCGCTGCATCTCCAGACGATCCACACTGATCTCAGCATCACGTTTTCTTCATGAATCTGTTGCCCTTTCACTGTAAAGAGCAACTGGATCTCAGACACAGCCGGTCAGTGTGTCTGCATCCTGCAGCTGGTAATCCTGAAAGAATCTCATTCGTCTGACTTTGAGTGAAGAAGTGAAGCGTCTTGAGACTAAATGCTGTTTCAGATTGCGTTTCAGAAAATGACTCTACTTCTCTCTCCTGACCACCAGGGGGCGACTCCTCTGGTTGTATAGAAGTCAAAGCTTCGTTGTTAAAGCTGCATTCTCTCTCCTGCCACCAGGGGGGACTCCTCTGGTTGTATAGAAGTCAAAGCTTCATGTGTTAAAGCTGCATTCTCTCTCCTGACCACCAGGGGGCGACTCCTCTGGTTGTATAGAAGTCAAAGCTTCATGTGTAAAGCTGCATTCTCTCTCCTGACCACCAAGGGGCGACTCCTCTGGTTGTATAGAAGTCAAAGCTTCATGTGTTAAAGCTGCATTCTCTCTCCTGACCACCAGGGGGCGACTCCTCTGGTTGTATAGAAGTCAAAGCTTCATGTGTTAAAGCTGCATTCTCTCTCCTGACCACCAAGGGGCGACTCCTCTGGTTGTATAGAAGTCAAAGCTTCATGTGTTAAAGCTGCATTCTCTCTCCTGACCACCAGGGGCGACTCCTCTGGTTGTATAGAAGTCAAAGCTTCATGTGTTAAAGCTGCATTCTCTCTCCTGACCACCAGGGGGCGACAAATCACCAAACTCGAGGCTTCAAAACGTCCACAAACAAACAAGTGACGTCACCATGACGACTACGTCCTCTTCTTCTTTACAGTCTGCGGTTAATACACGGATGTGGTGCTAAATTTAACCATTTCTGACTACTCGAAAAATTTAATAGAAATTACCCAAAATTCCTCCAAATGACCACATTTTGACACCGAGACGAGACGCTGAGGAACAGAAACGTTCTCGCTGTGATTTGGATTCAAAAACGTTTTGACATTTGGAGATTTCTGCAAGAACTGCAGTTTTCTGAGAGCACTTCTGTTCCATAAACTGCTCAGAAACGTCCTTATTGCCCGTATAGTTTTAGTGTATCACGCATCCTGTGACTCCTCGGCCTCGTTGCTTTGTTTGGTTTGTGAACCTGTGACTCGTCTGAGCTCTGGTCCGGGTCGGGAGGTTAACCTAGTTTTGTTTGTGTACTCGTCTCCAGAAGAATGATGTCCATACAATGTAAATAAAAATAAGACGTGATCCGTCCTCATCGAGACAGACGCAGAGCCGTGACCCGAGTTTGAACTCTGATGGAACACAGCGGCTGGGAGGAGGAGGAGGAGGAAGATGAGGAGGAGGAGGAGGAGGAAGAGGAGGAAGAGGAAGAGGAGGAGGAGGAAGAGGAGGAAGAGGAAGAGGAGGAGGAAGAGGAAGAGGAGGAGGAGGAAGAGGAGGAAGAGGAGGAGGAGGAGGAGGAGGAAGAGGAGGAAGAGGACAGAAAGTCACTCTATTAATTAGATCAGGATACTGGACAGGAAGTTAATTAACACTCTCTCACACACACACACACACACACACACACACACACTCTCTCTCTCACACACTCTCTCTCTCTCTCTCTCTCACACACACACACACTCCAGGTTTAGAAAGTGAGAGGAGACAGACCAAGCAGCCTTCAGAAGGTCTCACTCAGACAGACTAACCCAATAGAAGCTCCTCAGTGACCTCCTGCACCGTCTGGTGGCTCTGAACTGGTTAAAGCCTCTGAAACCATCCACATTAGAACCGAATCTATTAGTAAAGAGGCCGAAGACGCCTCCCGAAGTCTGCAAATCGTACGACGGCGACACACACGACTCTGGATCTGGATCTGGATCTGTCGTCGGCTCAAAGAAAGAGCCACGTGGCGTCAGAAGTGTAGAAATTGAGAGTGTATTTATTAATCTCTTGTTCTGTAGCTGTGAGTCCGACGTTACATCCTCGTTACATAAATACAGTCTTTTCAAAATAAACTTCCGTCTTCACAGGAAACAACTCACTTAGGTTCAGAAAAGATCGTAAAATACTTTGTTAGGTTCAGAAAAGATCGTAAAATACTTTGTTAGATTTAAAAAAGATCGTAAAATACTTTGTTAGATTTAAAAAAGATCGTAAAATACTTTGTTAGATTTAGAAAACATCGTAAAATACTTTGTTAGGTTCAGAAAAGATCGTAAAATACTTCGTTAGGTTCAAGAAAAGATCGTAAAATACTTTGTTAGATTTAAAAAAGATCGTAAAATACTTTGTTAGATTTAGAAAAGATCGTAAAATACTTTGTTAGATTTAGAAAAGATCGTAAAATACTTTGTTAGATTTAGAAAACATCGTAAAATACTTTGTTAGGTTCAGAAAAGATCGTAAAATACTTCGTTAGGTTCAAGAAAAGATCGTAAAATACTTTGTTAGATTTAAAAAAGATCGTAAAATACTTTGTTAGATTTAGAAAAGATCGTAAAATACTTTGTTAGGTTCAGAAAAGATCGTAAAATACTTTTTTAGATTTAGAAAAGATCGTAAAATACTTTCTTAGGTTCAGAAAAGATCGTAAAATACGTCGTTGGGTTCATAACCTTATGCTTATACCTAAATAAGAAGGAAAAGATGGTGATTTGGTTTAAAATAACTACAGAAGTGTAATAATACTTAAGTATTGAGGTTACGTGACTAGCAGCGCCTCGGGCCTGAGAGGATCCCGCTCACTCTCCTTCATGCTTCCTGGTTGGTGATCATGTGGATTACATACGATTTGATTTCATGGGAGATCTACAAATGATTCATATTATAAACTCCGTTTGAAGAGCAGCCGTAGAGATAAGTCCAGCAGGATGAAGTCAGAGGACGATCGGTGACAGCTGAAGGACCGCCTCTCGCCCTGCAGACGTCACCAGCCTGTCGACGTGCAGCCGGAGATCCACCGCATTCCTCTCAGGGTCGTTTAGGGAAGCCGAATGGTTCAGGGTCGTTTAGGGAAGCCATATGGTTCAGGGTCGTTTAGGGAAGCCATATGGTTCAGGGTCGTTTAGGGAAGCCATATGGTTCAGGGTCGTTTAGGGAAGCCATATGGTTCAGGGTCGTTTAGGGAAGCCATATGGTTCAGGGTCGGCGGCCAAATCTGACTCTCAGCGACAAGTTTTGACCTGAAGACGAGAGACGAACTCCTTCACTGTTCACACACACACACACAGACACACACACACACACACACACACACACACACACACACACACACACACACACACACACACACACACACACACACACACACACACACACACACAAGCATGCATGCACACACAGTACATCTCCTTCCTCACAGACACTCTGGGAATTCCATGATGCAAATCGAGGACTGACAGCAAGCAACTCTGTAAACCTGACACCCTTTCAAGTTGTCTCACACACACACGCACACACACACACACGCACACACGCACATACACACACACACACACGCACACACGCACATACACACACACGCACACACACACACACACACACACACACACACACACTGCAGTCATTAGTGAAATGAAGAGTCGCTCTTCCTCCTCAGTGACAGTGTGTCCTCTCAGTCCGTCAATCACGTCGTGCACGAAGGTAAAAGGTCAACGTTACCAACGGTACATGACCGTGTGCGTGTGCGTGTGCGTGTGTGTGTGTGTAGTCCAGGAATAGCAGCACAGGGATCTTTAACGACGTTCAGAATATTGTCCCCGTCTCTGTAATAAACTCCTTTAATATTGTTTGTGTTCGTCACGTGTTGGATGTTTGAAAGACGCGTCTCTTCATACGCTGACCTTGTTTACACAACATGAACCAGCTGAAGGCATGAAGTGGTTTCTTGTGCCCTGTTGGCCCTTCAGCAGCAATAATCCCAGCAGATTACAACGTGAGTCGTTGTTTTTTAAGGAAACCTGACTCGTAAGTTCTATGAAGACAAACAAACAAAATTGGAATTACCGATGACGTAATGCACTTTTACTCATTTTACATAAGAGGGAGAGAAACAGACGAACTAAATCCACTGAAAGTTCTTAATGTTAATCTTCAGATTATAATCCAATAGAAATGAGATCTGGTGTTTCTGGTGGTCAACGGTGTATTTATGGTGACGTCATATATCTTAAAGGTGCAATCATTGATCCAGATGTGGACAAAAGAAAAACCTCAGAGTCGATGACACTTTATCTCCCTGAAGGAATAAAAGAGAAAACGTGTGATTAATAATCCAAACTTTCCCTTTAAGAGCACCCATGGGTGCTCAGGTCTCCTTGCTGCTAATAAGGAGGGGGGTGAGCCCTGCCTTCACGAGGAGGGGAGCAGGAGCCCTGGCGCAGATACGAGGACCAGAGTCAAGTCCACCACAGGAGAAACTACACTTCCTCTCCGGAACCTTCAAAGTAAAACGTTTAACAAATGTCAGAAATTTAATGTGAAAATAATATCTGAGGAGCAGAAAGTGATAAATGAGAGTGATTGTTGCCTGACCAGTCCTCAACAGAAGAAGAGAAAAATAATATTGTTACAGTACAACTTCCTGCACATTTATAAATTCATAATTTCCTTTTTTTATTTATTTTCTAGACATTAAACTTTCTTTTTTTTATATATATATATATATATATATATATATATATCTTCTCGTTTTATACTGTATTTACAGTTTGTTTTAATGTAGCATATCCGTTGAATGAAATCAGCTGTTTTGCATTTAGACTTTTTGTTTTTTTATAAACCAGTTAAATAACGTTAATCTGCTGAAGGCCTAATTACCAAACTCTCGATAGTCTTCACTCGTCATATTTATTTATTTAATTTAGTTTGCAACATAGATCCGTTTTTATGACATTTTCATGCAAGTTCCACTCCTCTTCTTTTATTTTGAAAGCAGAACCACGCCGTTTCCGGCACGATTCTGCTCCTCTCCGTCTGCCTTGACAGAGGGAGGCTCTGCTTCTGTGAGGAAAAAAGCTCCTCGCGGCTCGAGCCGCAACCAGAGAGGAGACGCGCGAGAGGCGAGAACGACCTGAACCGGCGGAGAAGCACCGGGAAGGAGACACGTGGGGGGCAGGGGGGAGAGACACGGGGGGGTGGGGGGGGGAGACATGCAGGGAGGAGCTATCGAAGAGAGGGACGATTAGATAAAAACGGCTACTTGCAGTCAGAGAGAAGAGAGAGAGGAATCGGACTTTTGCAGCGGAGCGTCCAGAGAATTACGCACGAGCGCGCCATTCCAAAGGTGAACCAACTTTTTACGCACGGACCTCTGGAGATGCTGCGTTATTGATCTGATCACTTTGGAGTTTGGACCAGAACGCGGACGCATGGAGCACTTTGGCACATGTGGATGAATTATTATCATAAATCACACATTTGGAGACACCTGGACTCGTCGCGGGGTTTCCCCGGGACTCTCTCTCGCGACGGGCCGCTGTGATCGGAGCTGCGCGGCGTCGCCTCCGTGCGGTGGAGCGCTCTGCATTACGCACCCTGGACGTCTCCTGAGGGTTTTCAGGACAGCGGAGTGGACAGAGTCAGACGTCTGGCGCGCGCGTGAGTCACCGTGAGCAAACACTCAGCACGAGCAGCTCTCACAGGCGGTGACACGCGCACAGTCAACCGGGACGAGCCTCGGGGCGCCGCCGGTGGGATTTGGACGCCGAGGTGTTCAATGCCCAGCCGGTCGCTCGCGGCTCCTCAGGCTGGGCGGAGACATGAGGTCCCGGGTCCTGCTGCTGCTGGCCGCGCTCTCAGCGGCCCGTCTGCGGGTCGGCAGCGCTGAGGTAAGACCGGTGGGGGGTGGGGGGTGACCTCTAGTCGGTGAGGGGGAGCCGACGGACACGGATTATCCAGTCACGGTTGAACTAAATGACAGTGAGCAGATGTAGTGGTGAATTAAATGTGGTCATTATGAAAAGGGCAGAAATGACATATGAATGCTCTTTTACTTTTCATATGTGAAGGTGTTAGTCCGCTGCCTGCTCTGTGAGATGAGGTGACACACAGAGGGTAGACTTGTTCTGGACCATGAGTCCTCGTCTGATGGAGATGCTGCTGGTCTCTGAAAGAATGATTTACAAAGAATAAAAACCGGAAGCTGATGTTCTGAACCTCCTTCTCTCATCGGGTTCTTCATGTTTAACAGTTTAACTGCAACAAACCCTCAACGCAGTGTGTGTGAGTGGGTGAGTGTGTGCGTGTGTGTGTGTTTGCGTGTGCGTGTATGTGTGTGCGTGTGCCTGTGTGTGTGAGTGTGTGTCTGACAGCATGTCCATCAGTCTATCCAGTTTTCCCTCCATGACTCTGCAGCTTGTGTTGAATGAGGGATGTTTATTTAGATTCTGTCATGGACTGAAGGGCAGAGGGACAGAGAGAGAGAGAGAGAGAGACAGAGACAGACAGAGGGACAGAGAGAGAGAGAGAGAGAGAGAGACAGGACAGAGAGAGAGGAAGAGAGAGAGGGACAGAGAGAGAGAGAGAGAAGAGAGACAGAGAGAGAGAGAGAGAGGGACAGAGAGAGAGAGAAGAGAGAGAGAGAGAGAGAGAGAGAGAGAAGAGAGAGACAGAGAGAGGGACAGAGAGAGAGAGAGAGAGAGAAGAGACAGACAGAGGGACAGAGAGAGAGAGAGAGAGAGAGAGACAGAGGGACAGAGAGAGAGAGAGAGAGACAGAGAGGGACAGAGAGAGAGAGAGAGAGAGAGAGACAGAGAGAGAGAGAGAGAGGGACAGAGAGAGAGAGAGACAGACAGAGGGACAGAGAGAGAGAGAGAGAGGGACAGAGAGAGAGAGAGAGAGGGACAGAGAGAGAGAGACAGCAGCAGGAGTTAAACCTGCAGTGACTCACTGAACGTCGTCTCTCCACCTCTGGATCGATGTCTTCTCTTAGAGACTTATTCAGACCACCGAATAAACATTATAAATAAACATTATGAATAAATATTAGAAATGAACATTAGAAATGAACATTAGAAATAAACATTAGAAATGAACATTAGAAATGAACATTAGAAATAAACATTAGAAATGAACATTAGAAATAAACATTAGAAATGAACATTAGAAACAAGGAGAGAAGTTTCTGAGCATGAACGGATGTTTTGTTCTGAGCCAGCGAGGCTTTGAGTCTCAGCCTGACGAGCAGCTGTCGCCCTCAGTGCTGTCTTCAAGGTTCTACCTGTCAATCACTCAATCAGGTCATTAATATCTCATCAATAACTACCATCTCTCATCTAGTGCATGTGAGTGAATGTGAGCGTGCCTTTTTTAGTGCATGATAGTGCATGTGAGCGTGCCTCTTAGTGCATGTGAACGTGCCTTTTAGTGCACGTTAGTGAATGTGAGCGTGCCTTTTTTAGTGCACGTTAGTGAATGTGAGCGTGCCTTTTTTAGTGCATGTGAGCGTGCCTCTTAGTGCATGTGAGCGTGCCTCTTAGTGCATGTGAGCGTGCCTCTTGGTGCACGTGAGCGTGCCTCTTAGTGCACGTGAGCGTGCCTCTTAGTGCATGTGAGCGTGCCTCTTAGTGCACGTGAGCGTGCCTCTTAGTGCATGTGAGCGTGCCTCTTGGTGCACGTGAGCGTGCCTCTTAGTGCACGTGAGCGTGCCTCTTAGTGCACGTGAGCGTGCCCCACTGGTTAGTCGCTCTGCTCTCATCCAGCGGTTACAGCTGATAACGTCGTCCAGACCGACAGCGTCGCCGTGGAAACCTACCCCCCACCCTCTGGTTCCCCCTCAGTGGAACCCTGTTAGCACCGTTAGCTGCTAGCGGTGCCATGTTGAGAGCCGCGTGGAGGCAACAGAAACTCTGTAATGACTAAAAGATGAGGTGAAGGGAGTCTCATGTCCTGCTGAGCTCATTGATTCTCTTCAACTCTCGTCTGATGAGGATGACGAGCTGTCACATGACCTCTGTAACGCTGCGTCCACACCAAAAGCGTCCTGAATTTTTGCACCGCATTACTCGCGTGAGTTTACTCGCCAGACTATTTGTGGTTATTTTGCTTCATTCGCGCTAGACGTACCGGAGAAGGGGCGTGGCTTATCTCCGTGGAAATAGTTAATTTCTGCCATCCACCATGGAAGAAATAACCACTATTTCTGCTTTTAGTTTTAGACAACTAAACTACTCGGTTAGGTTGAGACAACTAAACTACTCGATTAGGTTGAGACAACTAAACTACTCGATTAGGTTGAGACAACTAAACTACTGAGTTAGGTTGAGACAACTAAACTACTGAGTTAGGTTGAGACAACTAAACTACTCGGTTGAACAACAAAACAGTTAGGTTGAGACAACTAAACTACTGAGTTAGGTTGAGACAACTAAACTACTGAGTTAGGTTGAGACAACTAAACTACTCGGTTAGGTTGAGACAACTAAACTACTCAGTTAGGTTGAGACAACTAAACTACTGAGTTAGGTTGAGACAACTAAACTACTGAGTTAGGTTGAGACAACTAAACAACTCGGTTAGGTTGAGACAACTAAACTACTCAGTTAGTTTTAGCAAAAGATTGTTTTTGGGTTAAAAGTAACAACAGAAGAGCCGATACTGAAGTACAGAATTTGCTTGACAAACAACTCAACGTTGTCACTTCAATGCAATGCAATTCGTACTGAACACAGGAATTAATTTTGCATGTTATCTAAGTAATCTTGAATGAGGAAGTATAAAGACCACAAAAACCCACACAGGACGGGAGGAGAGGTCAGAGTCCAACAAACAGATCTTTCATCCTGTTCGTTCCCCTGGAAACCAGAAGTCACATTCATCACGTAACTTGCATACTTCAGTGACACCACTTCTGGAGTTATTTTTAACCCAAACAACAAACCAGAACTAAGTTTCCTGTGAAGTTACAGAAGTTTATTTTGAAAAGACTGTGTTCATGTGACGAGCAGAAACCGACATGTTACGGAAAAACACACGAAAATGAGAAGTTACTTTTCGTGAGATATCATAGTTGCGAGAGGATACGTTGTTGTGGTTCGTTGATGTGTTGATATGGTTTGTTGATACGTTGATATGGTTCGTTGATATGGTTCGTTGATATGTTGATATGGTTTGTTGATACGTTGATATGGTTCGTTGATATGGTTCGTTGATACGTTGATATGGTTTGTTGATATGTTGATACGTTGATATGGTTTGTTGATATGTTGATATGGTTTGTTGATATGTTGATACGTGGATATGGTTTGTTGATATGTTGATACGTTGATATGGTTTGTTGATCTGTTGATACGTTGATATGGTTTGTTGATATGTTGATACGTTGATATGGTTTGTTGATATGTTGATACGTTGATATGGTTTGTTGATATGTTGATACGTTGATATGGTTTGTTGATATGTTGATACGTTGATATGGTTTGTTGATATGTTGATACGTTGATATGGTTTGTTGATATGTTGATACGTTGATATGGTTTGTTGATATGTTGATACGTTGATATGGTTTGTTGATCTGTTGATACGTTGATATGGTTTGTTGATATGTTGATACGTTGATATGGTTTGTTGATATGTTGATACGTTGATATGGTTTGTTGATATGTTGATACGTTGATATGGTTTGTTGATACGTTGATACGTTGATATGGTTTGTTGATACGTTGATACGTTGATATGGTTGTGATCGTGATATGGTTTGTGATACGTTGATACGTTGATATGGTTTGTTGATCGTTGATACGTTGATATGGTTTGTTGATGTTGAACGTTGATATGGTTTGTTGATACGTTGATATGTTGATATGGTTTGTTGATATGTTGATATGGTTGTTGATATGTTGATACGTTGATATGGTTATGTTGATACGTTGATATGGTTTGTTGATACGTTGATATGGTTTGTTGATATGTTGATACGAAGTTGATATGTTGATATGGTTTGTTGATATGTTGATACGTGGATATGGTTTGTTGATATGTTGATACGTTGATATGGTTTGTTGATCTGTTGATACGTTGATATGGTTTGTTGATATGTTGATACGTTGATATGGTTTGTTGATATGTTGATACGTTGATATGGTTTGTTGATATGTTGATACGTTGATATGGTTTGTTGATATGTTGATACGTTGATATGGTTCGCCCTGTGGACAGTTTGTCACCCGGATAGCGTCACAACTATACAAGATGGTAGTTAAAATGAAGGCGGAGTTTGAGGATGAGTGTGGTCGGAGGAAGGAAACCAGAATCACCAAAACACCTGGAAGGAAGCTTCCTCGTTTGCATTGATGAATCAATGCAAATTAGTTCTTTGGGATATGAAGGAAGAACAGAGCTCTGCACTGGTCTGCTGTTGGATTCAAACCTGTGATCCTGTAATCCGCAGGTCATTACTCAGAAACTGTTCGCACACTCGTCTTCGTGCCCGGCAAACATGCAGCGCCGGCATCTTTTGGACCTCTGACGTATTTTTTCTTTATATTTAAAAGAACACTGATCTGTCATGTGACCTGACTCCTAATCATGTGACCTGACTCCTAATCATGTGACCTGACTCCTAATCATGTGACCTGACTCCTAATCCTCTTTGTGTCACAGCATTTGGGAAAAAACTGAGACATCTTTGACGTCTTAGATCCACCACATCTGTCTGTGGAAAATACTTCAGTTTACACACACACACACACACACACACACACACACACACACACACACACACACACACACACACACACACACACACACACACACACACACACACATTATTCAGCAGAGTCACAACAGGTTCACTAAAATTGACGTAATCCAGAAAACATTTTCTGAATTTATTCAATTTTACTGCAGCTGTTTCCTGCTAATACAATATGTTTACACACACACACACACACACACTCACACACTCACACACACACATGCACATGGTTGATTTTTAAATCCATTTAAACAGAACAGGAGTCGGACACAAACACACGAGGTCTCTCACATCAGGTCCGACC